>JAVTVY010045676.1:0-200093 GCA_036873755.1 Hanleya hanleyi | reverse complement strand
CTATCGAAATATGCCTGGGTCCTGCCCGTACGTACCAAAACAGGAGAGAATCTCATAGCCGCGTTTCAGCAGATTTTCAAGACGGGGCGCAAACCTCTTTATTTACAAACAGATGAAGGCACAGAATTTCTCAATCGACCCTTTCAAGCCTTTCTTAAGAAAAAGAAGGTATTTTTTTATCACACGTACAATGAGACGAAAGCATCGGTAGTGGAACGCTTTAATCGCACCTTCAAAGGACGCATGTACAAATATTTTACGGCTCGAAACACACGACGCTACCTGGATGTACTGCCTCAACTAGTCCAAGGCTACAACCGGGCCTATCATCGCAGTATCCAGCGAGCGCCCCGTACTGTGACAGAAGGCAACGAACATCAAGTACGGGCTACGCTGTACTCCTCCAGTCCACCCTTGACGGCACCCCGTTACAAACGGGGCGATGTAGTGCGGATCAGTAAAGTGAAAGGACAATTTGAAAAGAGTTATTTACCGAACTGGAGTGATGAACATTTTGTCATCGTGCGCCATAAACCTCGACAACCCCACGTCTATCAACTGGAAGATCTACAAGGAGAGAGACTGCAAGGCACGTTTTACGAGGCAGAATTACAACCCATAGTGAAAACACCGAAAGACTATTACACGGTGGAAAAGATTTTGAAAACGGAACGTCGACGTGGGATTCGCTATCATTTCGTCAAATGGCAAGGCTGGCCTCGTTCGTTTAATTCCTGGGTATCCGACCGTGACATGAAACGTCTATAAATTCTAACGCCTATCACCCCCCGCCTTCAGTATAGGATTTGGACCATGGATAGTACACGTCTACCCTTACTGTTAAGATCTCCAAAAGCACAAGTCGGTACTGTGTTGTGTCTAGTCGTGGTGCTGGGTACGTTATTTACCGGTGTGTTCTACGATTTATCCTACGTGATATCCTGTTACAACAACCTGCGTTCTTCATCAGCCAACACGACCCCACTACCAGCCCCCCAGACGGCAAGGGTCCGTCACGTCTCCACGCAGACACCTACCCTCCCATCGTCTACTCCAGCCATCACGTTACCCCGCTACATCCAGCCCACGACCACAACGATCCGTACTACCACTCATCCTGTATCATCCCTGAGAAGCGAGCCTTCCACTCCACCCTCTAGTACCACCACTACGACACCGCTCAACAGATTTGAAGTGGATGCCCGTGCATCATCTCGTTTACCCCGACAACGGTATCCCTTCGAGTACTATCCCCTGCGCCGGCCCCGACATTCTAAACGTCAAATCAACCCCTAAAGAAAATGGACCCACGATGGCAGCATCCATTCACGTGCCTCATCGCTGGACCGACGGGGTCGGGAAAATCACACTTTGTTCAACGTCTCATCCAACACGGGTCAGCCCTAATTTCACCGCCTCTAGCGCGTATCCTGTGGTGTTATGGCGCTTGGCAGCCCGCGTACGAGGCACTGGCCCGTGTCCCCGGACTCACCTTAGTGGAAGGCTTATCGCCTGAAGAACTACCCCCAGACACCTTGGTCGTGGTGGACGATCTCATGACGGAAACGGATAGTCGAATCACCCGGCTGTTTACCAAAGGCAGCCATCATCGGCGGTTGAGCATTATTTACATCGTACAGAATCTCTTCAGTAAAAACAAAGAACACCGGAACATTAGTTTGAATGCTCAGTATGTGGTGTTATTTAAAAACCCCAGAGACGCGTCACAAATTACCCACCTGGCTCAACAGATGTACCCTAAGAACACGGCCTTTGTACGAGAAGCCTTTGACGATGCCACCCAACCTGCGCACGGCTATCTCCTCATCGACTTGAAACAAGACACGCCCCAACACCTGCGATTGCGGACCCTGATTTTTCCCGGTGAACTACAGACGGTGTACACCCCCAAATGAGAAGAGAAGAAGAGGATAAAAGAAGAAGACAATGCACTCTAGCCTTCATTTCCTCACCATGTCTGCACGCGTACGCAAGCACGCGCCCGCTCTGCGGGTATTACGCAGCGCGCCCCCGGAAGTAGCGCGGGCCCTGGTGCGCGGCGCGGATCCCGACTTGGTCCGGTGTTTGTGTGAAGTCGCCCATAATCTTTTAAAAGGCAATGTTCCCCTCAGTCCTCTGCAGAAAGGGAAATTGCAACGGCACAAGGCGGGTCTCCGAACGTTGGTCAAGAAAACGGGCAGTGTGAAGAAAAAAAAACAGGTGTTACAGCGAGGTGGATTTCTCGGTGCACTCCTCGCGCCCTTAGCCGCTACTGTACTGGGTCCGTTACTCGGCTCCATCTTGGGAGGACGCTAAAACATGGAGCATACGAAAAAAATGATGCTGGTCGAACCTCGACTGTTACAGAGTTTACAATCCCCCTATCCCGTCCCGGCCACCGTGCAACAACTCCAGTCTCTGGATGAAGAAATGAATAATATACTGCAACGTCGACTGCCCGATCACGAGAAAATTCAACTCTACCATCATACGCTGAACCAGTACCAGACGTTTATGGATCAATATAGAGGCAGAAGTAGTACTAGTACCCCACCACCACCACTACCTACTACCACCACACCTACCCCACCACTCCCACCGTCATCCTCGCCCTCACCTGAACTGGAACAGGAAGTGTTGGCCAGTGTGCCTAAAGCCTACAAGACCAAGGCCCGTTTAGTGTTGGAGCGGGTGAAACAGCATCCCGATATGAGTTGGAACAATGAAGGAAAACTACTGATTCGAAACCAAGTGGTACCGGGGTCTCATATGACCGATTTGATCAATGATATGGTGCGTTCTCGCAAACACTCTAATCCCCCGGGCTGGGAAGCCTTTGCTCAGGCGTTAAAAGACAATCACATCCCACAAGAATTGGTAGGAAATCCTAACCGTTGGGCCTTTATGTCGAACACCCGACACCAACCACCACCACCACAACCCTCTGCCTCTTGGGAGCCCATGTCACCACCCAAAACACCCCAACCACGACGAAGGGGGCTTAACGCATCTAAGGTACAGCGACGATCACCACGCGGCCGTAAAGCACCCAAGGCCTGGGAATCTTTATAAAAACCGGTGCAGAAGCCAGAACCACTCAGTCGTCATGTTTTACCTGACGCCGCCCAGTAATAGTTCACTCGATGTGTTTCCTGACAACACCTTGACCAAGTATGTCACGCAGTTACCTCAACCGTTGCATTTACCTGGACGATGGGAATGTGGCCTGGTGGAAATTCAATACCCTTACTCATGGTACAACATACAAGGCGGAGACATATGGTACGAAGTGACCTACGAAGAAAAAATCTACAGACTGACGCTTCCCCCAGGCCAATATGATACGCCCCAGAAGTTCATAGCGGGTCTGATGGGCTTGATGGAGTACAACACTCTAAAGGACAGCATAGAAGAAGCAACACAACTGATATCCTTGCGCTTCAAGAGAAACGTGTTCTTCGGTGTCAACCCACACAACGACAAGAGCTATATCATGCTAACCGGTCAGGTGAATATGAAACTCAGTCCTACACTACAGCAAATGTTAAAGATGCCTCACCGCGTCATCAAGGGGGCCACCATTGTCAAAGGCACCCATTTGATGGATATGAAAGTAGGTATGTACGCCCTGTACGTCTACTCGAATGCCGTGGACAGTCATATTGTGGGTGATATGAACACACCTCTGTTACGGGTGGTACCCATTAGCCAGACGTATGGCGAACAAGCCACCCACAGTTTCAACCCTATCATGTTCCTGCCCGTACGCCATACCGATATCGACACGATCACGGTGGATATAAGAGATGACACGGGACGGCCGATCCCATTCGAACGAGGAAAAGTGGTGCTGACACTTGCTTTCCGACAAACCCGCTCTCCTCACTTCGTATAATATGTACGTACCTTACCAGTGTCATACGCCCAGCTATGCCGACTACTACAAGAAACAAACGGGCGGAAGCATGCCCATGTTTAGTGGGGCACGCATGCAACGAGGTCACGGATTGGGAAACATACTGGGCAGCATTGTGAAAACATTTTTACCCATGGTGACACGGGGTGTGAAAGCGGTGGGAAAACAAGCGGTACGCAGTGGATTGCGCGTGGCCGGTGATGTGATGGAAGGCACAGCACCCCGACAAGCCTTCAAACGCCGGGCTAAAGAAGCCGGGAGTGTGTTGATCGCCAAAGCCCTTAAAAGACAAACACCGACACCGCGAAGAGTCAGTCGACGGCCAACACACCGACGACGCACACCCCAGAGGAGGAGAAGGACTAAGCCCCAGAAGAAAAAGAAGAGAAGGAGTAGGAGAGATATCTTCGCATAATGGCCTTCATTCACTCCGAGTCATGCCCGTCTACCAACAGTGAATTGGATTTGTGGACTATTCCACCCACTCAAACCAGTGTAGCCGAAGGACGTTGGGTAGAACATCGACCCCTGGCTAGCCTGACGGGAGTGGGTCCCGTAGAATTTTCCATTGAAAACAAAGATACGGCCTACCTGGATTTAGCCCACACCTACTTGTACGTGAAAGCTAAAATAACGAACAAGGACGGGTCGAACCTAGCGGACAATGCGAATGTAACCCCGGTGAATCTTTGGCTGCACTCCATGTTCCAACAGGTGGATATCAGTCTGAACGATAGACTCATCAGTACGTCCACCAATACGTATGCGTATAGAGCCTACCTGGAGACGATGTTGTCGTACGGCAGTGATGCCAAACTATCACACTTACAAGCTGCGCTGTACTACAGGGATACACCCGGATACCAGAACGTGCTACTCCCTGGCAATACTGGGTACGCCAGACGCAAAAAATTAGCAAAAGAAAGCAAGTCCATCGATATGATGGGACGACTGCACGCCGATCTGTTCATGCAAGACCGCTACATGATGAACGGTGTAACCATCAAGATCAAGTTGATCCGTTCCTCACCTATGTTTGCCTTAATGACCGGTGGGGAGGGAGCTATCGATTACAACATCATCATTGAAGATGCAGCCCTGTTTGTCCGTACGGTAGATTTGCAACAGGGGGTGTTGCTGAGTCACATGCAAGCCTTAGCGAAAAAACCAGCCCTGTATCCCATCCGACGCGTACAGACCAAGGTGTTCTCGGTGCCCGCAGGTACGATGATGGCCAACAGAGAGAATTTATTTCTAGGAGATCTGCCTAAACGTCTTACCCTGGCGTGTGTGACCAACACCACATTCAATGGAAATTGGGCTGAGAATCCGTTCAAATTTGATCATTTCAACATCAACTTTGTGGCACTGCACGTGGCCGGCCATCAAATTCCAGCCCGACCCTTACAACCGGACTTTACTAACGGAAACTATGTGCGGACCTACCTGAACCTGTTTACAGCCACAGGACAAAACAACCAAGACGAAGGCAATACCATCAGTCGAAAAGACTTTGGCAATGGGTACACATTGTTCGCCTTTGACCTCACCCCTACCTTGGAACACGATCATCAACTGGCTTTACTGAAGAAAGGAAACCTACGGTTGGAACTGCGTTTCTCCCTCCCTCTACCCAGCACCATCAACGTGATTACGCCGAGTTTGACAACGTCATCAGCGTGGATGAGCAAAGAAACGTGCTGTGTGACTTCTCCAGTTAAACATGGATACAGAACAGCTGATGGACATACTCCAGCGAGATGCCAAGATCCCCTTTCGAGGTGTGTTTCCACGCAATGTGTTTCCCACCCACTCCACCACCCCTGCAGCCTACATCCTGAATACAGACCCGAAGAGTCGACCCGGTGAACATTGGATAGCTGTGTACGTGGACACCCAAGGCCAAGGCGAATACTTTGATTCCTACGGACTTGCACCCCTCCATGCCGATTTGGTGAAATTCATGGACGTCTCTACGACACAGTGGCGTTGGAATACGCAAAGATTACAAGGCCCCTTGAGTAGTGTGTGCGGACAGTACTGTGTGTTTTATCTCACTCACCGGAGTAGAGGACATTCTATGTCTACCATTGTACATATGTTTGATGATTATTGTCAAGCCGAAGACCGGGATGTTCTCGTCTATGACTGGACGGCCTCTCGTTTTAATGTGCATGCTCCATTTCTCTGGTTAACTTAAAAATTGTACTGCGCGCATCTTGTTTATTATTGTTATGACGTTGTTGTTCTGACGTTGAATAAATTGATGAAAAAAACACAATGATGGGTTTTGACTTTCTCTTTTTATTTAAGTCAACAAGGATTAGACTATACAACATAGAAATACAGGGTACAAAAATAGTAGGGTATGTACACATAGAATAGTAGTGGTATATATACAAAAAAAGTTCTGTCAGGAGTAGGATTTGAACCCACGACCAGCAATTGCTGACCAGCACTTAGGACTGGCGCCTTAGACCACTCGGCCATCCTGACTTTTACATTTGTGTATCCACAGTTAGTGTTCGACATGTTACAAGTCCAAGTAAGTGGTGCTCACACCGTCGGCCAATACTTTTCGTTTGGGATAAAAGAAAGTAAAGGCGTCTCGTTGCTGAATATAGCTCCGCATCTGGTGGTCGACGACCCGGAATCCTCGGTTAGTGCCACTCGCACTGGCCTGGCTTTGCAACACGCCCAGGTAGAGAGCTTTGTCGATGTTGGGATCGCGCCGGCTCACCCCTTTACAGCTAAATTTATTTTCCTCGCCTCCGCCATCCCCTCCTCCGTAACAGTAGTAGGTCTTGGAGGAGAGCGCAATCATAGCATCTCCGCTCCACTCCAGCTTGAAGAGCCCGGGTGTCCGCTTATCGTAGGTGTAGTGATCGCGTCGGGGTAGCCACTGGTCCCGTTCCGCCTCATACTGTTCCCGTAACTCGGGTTTCACCAGGGACTCCCAATCGGCGTGGGAGACGGCCATGTAGGCCGAATCGGTGTCCATCTCCATGAGTTGCCAGTCTGACGCATTAAAATAGACACCCATAAAATCATAGATGAATTCCAGCATCCTCAGCTTGGCCACCTGATAGACCATACATCCAATCTGCAAGGGTAAGTTGTACCGAATAGTCTTCTTGGCTAAAGTGACTTCATAGGTGTCGTCATCGATCACCTCCACAGATCGAAAGAGAGGCGAATTCACTCTTTTGCGGGCTTGGGCAGTACTACAAATGTTCACGTTGACGTGCTTATCCTGGTTGGTTACTGTCTTTCCATAATAACCATTTCCAGTGAGTTTCCAAGATTCAGCGATGATGCCCTGACTCGGGTCTTGATCACCTTGACGACGGGCCTTCGTCACGAGGTCCGCATTCTCCGCAAAACAAGCCTCAGGTACGTACTGGATGACCTGATAGATTTGAGTAATTTCCAAACCGTGGTTCATGTACCACTGCAATAATGGGGTGCCCAGCAAGATCTTCTCGCCCCACATACTTCCAATTAACATGCGGCGAGGTTTAGGCAAACACTCGTGCTGCTCCGCATAGGCGCCCATGGTCTCCCCAATATCCGTCCGACCCACCAGCGTGTTCTTGAAGATAGGCGGACACTGGGCGAAGAGGGGCTTGAGAGTGTCGGGAACATGCAAATCACATTCTACAAAGCCGTAGAGCTGTCCCGAACGAATGGCGTCCAACATCTGAGGCAGACTTAGCAGTCGCCGACGACTCAAAGGGTACTCACGCTCTTTTAGGAACCGTTGTAAATGGGGCAGGGCCTTGCACATCGTGTGAAATTCACACTCCCACATCTCAATGAGATGGAAGCCTCGCTCTTTGACGTAATCTCCGTTGACCACTACTTCTTCGCGTAATTCTTGTGCCGATTTTCCACGGCGCTCATTGAAGCGTCCCGCGCTAAAATGACATTCGTGGCCGTGCCAGTAACACCCGTAAAACTGGAAAACAGTCGGTGTGCCTTGGACAAGGGCAAACCCATCGACGGGGAGTCGGCGATCTCCTATCCGCTTCTCTGTGGCGTTGGTCTGGTGACGAATATAAATGGCCCGTCGATAGGCTTCCCAGTCTAACCACTGGTCAGCGAGATGTTTATACGGCGTCCGTTGCGGTGTAAAATGCCCACCTTCTGCCCACCAACGCGTATAATGACCGCTGGGCATGGGTTGGGCGAGCGACCACAAGTACAAGGCATTCGCGTCAAACCCAATGATTTTGGCACACGGTTTCCCACTGGGGAGAGTCGTCACATCCTTCTCATGGTAGCGGTGAAAAATAAGGCTAGGGCCCCCACAATGTTCCGCTTCAAACAATCGTGCATGTCTGCATCTTTTTGTTGTATGAGTGAAAAGTACGTAGGACACTCTTGAAACAGATGGCGAAGCGCCAGACCAGGTAAACTTAAGCACTCCTTGAATATGTCCACATGCATTTGGCGACGAAAGAGTTGCACCATTTTCTCGGCCGCTTCGAGAAAGGGAACCACATCTAGGTTGTTATACCACACCAGGAAATCTCGCAACGTCTTCATGCTGTGACGGGAGTTCGATGTAGGTGGCCTCCGGTAGAGCTGCCCCTTTCAGGTCATTGTAAAACGCTTCGCGGGGTGGCAACTGGGTGTCTTCTAAGCGGTCCAGGCTCGTCATATAGGTGTAAGGAAAGTAACCTTTCGTCTGGGTACAGTTATAGGCCTTGACCCACTGGTCATAGCTACAATTAGGTGCCAGGTAATTCCTTACATCGAGGAAATGCAGTGACGTGGTAGTGAGGGCCATATGGTTGTTGATCTTCTTGATCACCGACTTGAGGGTATCGGACTGGGCCAAGTAAGGGTAGAGAAATTCCTTGACCATGTTCAGATCGTAACGGCCCGAATTAAACCCGAGCACCGGTAACTGAGTCAGGTACTGCACGAACCGGGCTTTCAATTTCGCCGCATACGGTTTCGGCAGGGGGACATCCTGCGACTGCAGAGGCTGCGACTGGGATTGCGGCTCAGACTCGGACTCGGACTCTTCATCATCGCTGAACGCTACACCAGGTTCAGGAATGCGGTCGTCCAGCTGGGTCAGTACGTCCTCGAACTTGGCCACCATCAATGCCGTACTGGCCGCACTGACTTTCTCTAAATACTCCATCATACGGGTGATCAACTCATGGGATTCTCCCGTGGACACGAAACACACCGGAGCAGCGTCATAGCCAGGTACATTGGATGAAATGCTGACACTCAGAGGAATATGGCGCTGTGTCCACTGTGTTTTCGCCGAAAACAGGTCCATGGGCTCTAACAGGGCCTCAAAATCATAGCATGCCCGGAAGGGAAAATAACGATCCTCCTCCGGTATCATCACACCCTCATCGGCCAGTTCCTGGAAAATAGTAGGTGCATTATGATACACTCCACCCGGATAGACTCGCTTGACACTGTTGTCACAGGTTTTCTCGTGGCGATGTAAGTTGTAAGACGTTTTAAACACACGATGGCATTGGGCACAACTGAAAGACTGAGCGTACTGGCTCATATTGTAAATGAGAGAAAAATGACTCACGCCATTGTCATCGAATACATTCACTTTCATGGTAGCAGCATACCGTTCTGTGGATCGCCGAACCAATTCAGCCACAAATGTATCCTCCTCCTCCTCCTCACATCGTAATCGATACACAAAGATATTAATATCGAACAGTCTTTCCACGTCATCCAAATTCTTAAAGGGAACGCCACGGAAGTGCCGCTTATCCATGTCTTGCTGCTCTAAATACTCCTTCCAATAGCCATCGGCCACTGTGTTACAATTCTGGGGGTCACACTCGTCCAGATGCACGGCCAAACATCGAAACAGACATTTCCGGTCTTTGTAGGGCCCCTTTTTCCCTCCTGTTAATGCATTCAGGCCTTGTCGATGAAACAACCACGGGGGAAGTTCTACAGGAGCACCGATCGGGTGATCTCGCATTTTCGTGACGAAAAATGTAACGTTAGTCACCATTTCCACAAGCCATTGCGTATTGGGGCGTTGCAACTGGGCCCATTCCAACGGGTCTAATGTAGTGAGTTGCTCGACCACCGGCTCCAGAGAAATCGCATCTGTGATGGTGAATGGCTGGTCAAACACATACGAATTATTACTCGGGTAGAAATACCGCAGTTGGTCCGTTTCCTTATGCCGTAAGATATACCCAAATGTCATATTCAACTTATAGGCCGTCACCTGATCTTTGAAAATGTTCTCGGCATAGGTAGTGAGATACGTAAGGTCCTCCAGCCGAAAATTGTACAAGTCCAAAAGACGACGGTCAAGGTGAAAACAATGGCGTATGGTAGCCCAGTGTCGTTGATAAATGACCCTCACACGCTCGTCTTCAGGCAAGACTTCAACCGGAGGGGCTGCTGGGTCCAAGGGAAAATCTTCTCCACGTCTCATGGTTTTCGTCTCATACAAGCGGATAGGCAAGCAGGCAAACAGACAGGGAGGCAGACAGGCAGATCAGGTAAGTCCAATTGAAATACATCCCTTTCCCTAAAAATCGACTGCTTTTATACGTTTTCCCCGTGAGTGGGTGGGTTCAAAATGGCGGACCCTTATTTTACACACACAACACCAAAAGCCACCATTTTAAACCCACCCACTCACTTCCCAGGTCAAATCAGTGCAACCGAGTGAGTGGGTGGGTTCAAAATGGCGGACTTTCAACGTCCCAGAGAAAATAAACGGCCACCATTTTGAACCCACCCACTCACATAGCACTCAATCACCCCGGTGAGTGGGTGGGTTCAAAATGGCGGACCCTTATTTTACACACACAACACCCTCAGCCACCATTTTAAACCCACCCACTCACATCCCAGGTCAATCAGTGCACCCAAGTGAGTGGGTGGGTTCAAAATGGCGGACTTTCAACGTCCGCCATTTTAAACCCACCCACTCACATCTCAAAAAAATTAACTCACGTATGCGAACCCCCCCTATGGCAACCCAAAAATTAACTCCGCGCATGCGCAGTGACGCGCTAGCCTTCCGTTTTACTCTATGTATACTACTTATGTGTATTTAAATGTTCGAAATACAATACAAAGACCGCCTTAGCAACAATATACCAATGATTATTGGTACCTATACCTTCTGGCTTGCGCTATCAAGGAACTGTGAAGTCGGGTCGCACCCAGTAAGGCTGTGGAAGAGGGGTAGTGCCAAGGATTTGACGGACCGAGATCGGAACAAACGGTATGGACTGAATGTCACAATATTTCTTTCCAGTACCGAAGTCCACCAAGAGTTCCGATAGACCGAGGGTCTTCAAAGACCGGACATCGCTGTCCATAGTGCGAACATAGGCTGTTGTATGACCCTTCTCCGTGGCATGTGCTAGATGCAGGAGGACCCTAGTGTCCGCCTCGGAATGGTTGCACGGTTGAAGTATTGTGAGGTCATAACGCCTGTTGAAGAACACGGACTCAAAACGGGTACACAGAAGGAGCTTTCCGCTCATGTCAGTCTTGGACATCTGTGTGCTGATGAATGAGAACGGCTCCTTTTTGTTAACATCTTTTAAGAAGCCGCTGATCCATTCATACTTCGGAATTTTAGGGGTTCAGGAAAAAGTATTGTGGCATTCCAGTCCAAACCATCTGTTCCGATCTTGGTCCGTCAAAGTCCGTGGCACTACCTCTCTTTCATAGCTTAACGGGGTGCTTCATCGTACTCATGTACAGCAAGGGATATGATGCCGCCGGTGTCAATGAGGCCAAGCATCACCTCTTCACCACTGCAACCAGATCGCTGGAAAACATCCCACCTCCCAAGTCGCGCTTTTGCAGCATGTGAAGCGAGCGCTGCTGCAAGCGAGTTTCTACTGGAGTCGCTTCACTCCAGCAGGGAATCCCTGACTTCAGTGAGTGGAGCTGGCACAAAGATTGCACCAGTACATGGCAACCGCTATGGACACTTCTATGGCATATGCCATTCTCATGCACTGAGGCTGACTCAAGGCATGCACGGGAAGCTGCAAATGCAACTGTGCCGATGTCCGATACATGACCCTCTGCAAATGCGAAGGCGGGTGCGTTAATAACTTGGGCGATGATGACAAGTATTATTTATTGCTGGCATCATAGAGCGCAAGCCAGAATGCATAGGTAGTCAAAGTAATCATTGGTATACTGTTGCTTAAGCGGTCTTTGTTTTGTATTTTGAACATTTAAATGCACGTAGCGGCATGGTTATAGCATTTTGTCAGCAGATGTCATCTCCGAAGTATTTTAGTAACATTTGTTCCTGAATAATCTTCTTTCGATTGTTTTTAGTAGCAACTGTTGATCTTTGACCTTTAATTCTCAAATGAGGTGACCATGACCTCAAATCGTCAAAATAAGGTCAGAATCTAATTCTCCGATGCCGCAAAGCCCTATGGTATTATTTGTGATTCTAGCCCTTTTGATGTTTCCTATAATTGACTTCCGGTTGATCTCTGTTTCGGGGGACATCTGTCATGAACCTCACATGCAATATTGCCTCAAATTGTCAAAATATGGCCAGATTCGGGTTACTCAACCCCGAAAATCGATAAAATGAGTTAGTTTGTATATCTCGACTAAAAACCACTAAAAATGACGAATTTGACCCAAAAATGACCTTCAGGGTGACCTTTCACCTCAAATCGTTGAAATAAGATCAGAATCAGATTTCCCGACTCCGATAACCACTAAAAAGTTGTATTATTCATGATTCTAGCCATTTTATTGACTGACCTCTAACCCGGGTGGCGGCCATAATGAATTTCGCCAATATGGCGGCCCCAGGGGGCGACTACCTTGGCGCCCGTCAAAAACCGAAAAGGTATGGTATGGGCGACATATGGGCCAAATTTGGTGCTTTTGGAAGAATCTGAACCAAACAGTCCCTTTTATGCCCTAACAGCCCCGACTATACTGCGAAAGATTTATACAACATTGCGGGCTTCAGAGGTAATTATTCATCATCACGTAACGAACGACTTTACAACAACAACAACACGTCAACAGCAGCAATCTTTGACAAAACAAATGATCAAACACTGGCCGTTTCCGATCCAAGAATAATTCAATAATAGCCAATACTGTTTATTTAATGAATGCATAAAAATATACGGGTACTGCCCGTTACACTACCCCCACCTTCATAAATTTGGTCCCCAAATTCAGCATATGAAGAAAGCATTCATTAAATCGATCTGCATGCATGTGAAATGTGACTTTGTTTCACATTTTCAAAACAAATAACATGTCCAACATATTTCATACTTGTGAATTCTAATATCACAGAATGCATGTGAAAATGAAGTAAGAACTATTTATACACAGACTAGGCTTGCAACGCTCCAATTTTCATTGCTCAAGTCGTCTTCTAATACCACGGTGAATATTTTTACAATCATTACTTATCTGCTAGAAGTACACACAGCCAAATTCTTCACAATAACTTTTAGGGCTGGCAGTCATGTGTTTGAGATATGAGTGAATACCATGTTAAGATCTCTGTCTTATTATCACGACCGTTTTATATGCTCCAAATAACCTGGTCGAATATGTTACTGACAGTTTTATTTTCAGTGTCCAAATTATTCGCTGTTCTTCAGCATCATCTATCGACCTCAACTCCTGTTCACTCTTCCCTGGATATAAAATCACCTGGAGTGGGTACCTCACAATTGTCCCCATTATTGGTGGATATCCCTGAAAACCAAGTAGACCAGGCCATTGCTCCTGTATATGGTTTCAGCCTATTGTGGTGGACCACACAGTGTTCTAATCTTTAAATCAGCTGAAGACAGTGATCAATATGCGACCGAGTTAAAATGTCAGTAAATAAAGCTCTCTCAAAATCATTGCAGTTTTGGCTTAGCACTTCTCTGCCAGCAGATATGTGTTGCCATACTACATGGGTGTATCAACCTTTCTTCTTTCACTTGCTAGTTTCATATGTTCTCTAGCAAACCCATGCACTCTTTCCATCATTTGAGAAAGTTCATGCATAATCTGAAACTTCTGTTCCAATCCATTCAAATACAATACATCAAACATAGTCAACTGGTAAATCTATCACCTTGTCTTGGCCAAGACTTTGGGTGTGACACCAGGAATGCTCTCCCTGCTGTCTAGCGTTATCTTAACATCTAGTTATCAGCAGAACAAGAGTTATACAGCTTTCTTGAAGTATTACAGTGCCTAATACATCTCATAAACCTGAATCAGATTACCACAACACCTATTGGGATCTGACAGATGCACGCTGTGCAGTCTTACCAGGAGCGATTATAGGCTAACAATTTCAAATTGTTCTGCATCTTCCACTTCCACCATTCTTAGCTGAGCAGGTATATACTGCTTTCTCAGAGGAATAAATCATCTCTGACATATCAGCTATTATTTGTACCTTCAAATTCAAGACCTCAGTATTATCTTCAAAAATCCATTCCATTCATGTTCATTTCAAAAGTATTCAATTCAATTTTTCAGGTTTCTTAGAGCATCATAATCTGAATATCAATTGCACTTCAATGCCAATCTGGATAACAAGATATTCACTCATTTTTGTTTCCAACAGTATAATACATGTAGGGTGCAGAGTTTCAACAAACTTGTTATTGACATGACCAGAGAAAGATGAAGCTCATCTCCAAAATATCATTGTATTACATCATAGCAGATTTATACAATAATTGACTGCTTGGGAAATTTCATATGCTCATAAATAATACCATGAAAATCTTCAACTTTGTCAAAGGGTGTACCATCACCTGTTGTGGAAACTAAACTAATATTTACATTCGCAAATTCATCATCTCACAAAATGGAGACACATGCGATTCATCCAATACAATCATCAAATTCAAATTTCAATGGTTGACTGCTTCTTATTTCATCGCTTTTCCCAACTTTCAGTCTATCCCCAGTATTATTTCTAATTCTGTGATTCCCCACAAACTCCTCAGAACTACTTCTTTAGTAGCCATTTTCAAAATTTTCATTTTGTTTCTTCTCAGAACCAAGATCCAGATCTCCTGAATTCAGATCTGCTCCATGTCTAAGCCATGGTGAATCAATATGTGGAGATGTAGTGCTATTTTCCCGTTTCATAGTCACATTCTCAGGGTCCGTAAAATGCCCCCACCTCAAAACAGGCATGACATTTACAGCATCCAAATGTAATGGTCGTCTGTCAATTTCTGAAGTAGTTTGGGAATGTTGAGTGTTATAAAACTCATTTGTGTTTACAGAGTTCGAGAGTTTGTCACCCACCTCTGTTAATTGTTTATTGTCACCAGATAATTTTACATATTCCCCATCCAGCCAGTTAGTTCTTTCAATTTGAACTTCATTCTGATTGTGAATTTCAGATATTTGGCAATTTGTTTGGCTCTGATTTTCTGCTAACCCATCAAAATTCAATTTAAATTGACTGATACATTGACTAGCCAGTAGACTAAACTGTTCTGACAATGCAGCTGAAAGCTCTTTAGTATAAAGAGATTCTTTCTTTTTATTTGCATTGTTAAGTTCAAGCAATAGACCATTCTCCAGGTTGGGGATTTCAAGATCTGTATCACTGCCATGAAGAGTTTCACTGCATAGTTTTGGTGACCGAAAAATCACAACATTCGAGTCATCCATATTCATTTCATGGAAGTTTGATAAATCTCCAAAAGTCTGTTTTCTCTA
Source organism: Hanleya hanleyi (assembly GCA_036873755.1). NCBI lineage: Eukaryota > Metazoa > Mollusca > Polyplacophora > Lepidopleurida > Hanleyidae > Hanleya > Hanleya hanleyi. The sequence goes on along the minus strand of JAVTVY010045676.1, from coordinate 184,459 downwards.
GTATACTGTCTCAATATATTTGCCAAAACTGGATATAAATTCTGCAGTCACCAAATAGACTATCCGTTTTTGTTTGCTGCCACCAAATGTAACGCACTACCCTCTTGTCACCCAGTGTATCTCACTGGTGCAAGGCTTCTCGCAAATGAGAGTAGGGTAGAACATCACATCAGAGTTTGGTACTCTGTAAACCATGAATCGGATTCCAATGAGACAGTAATATACTAGACATGCAAAACACAAAACAGACTCAAAAGACAACGGAGATTGTAATTCAGGTGAAATATAACAAGAACAATTTTATTCATCAAGGTACAATAAGCATATCATAGAAATATGTTCTGTAGAATCAGTTTACCAGTCATATGTATTCACAGTTATAGAATCGGATCAGGCTGTGCCAAATCCGGCACCAGTTCAGTTTGTGCCAAATCCGGCACAGTGGGGAATGTTATATAGCTCCGAAATTGGTGCAGGTCACAGAAACATAGTTGCACCGGAACTGATGCAGGATACTGTATTTTTAGGCTTGCCCCGAAAATGGTGCAGGTTTCAGATTTAAGACTTGCTCCAAAATTGGTGCAGGTACTGGAAATGTGTTTGTGGGTAATTACAGTAGTCTGTATGCTTCAGATTTGTAAGAGATAATCTGCACACAACTGGAACATTTACTTCTCGTCATCCAAGCGATGTACGACTGGAATATCAACATGTTTATTGGTTCGTCATCATGTGAGGTATGACGCAACGTCAGGGTGACCTTGACCGGACAATGTTTTGTAAACATGAACATGTGTTGGTATTAGCTCAGTGGCCGAAAACTACAACTGTTCAGTTACAACAATCATCGCCGGTGGTTCTATTCATTAAATTTCATTCAATTTCCCCGAATTCGGAGTAACAGAAATGTATCGGGTGATACTGCATTCGTGGACATCATTTCAATGGATGTGCCTCTGGAATGAGCCCCCGATTATGGTCTGGCCAGCTAATTTATAGTCTGCTGGCGTGACCTCTGACCGCAGAGCATCAGCCAATCAAATTCACATTCGCAGGCCAGCCTCCAGAAACGCACCATTTGCGTACACTTCGCCATCCATAAGATGGCTTGCGAATCGTGAGTCTCCATTATTGCGGAGCGATATCCGGTATATTACGGGATTCTGTTCGGCAGAGAACAGACTCGAGAAATCTGATAAATTACAGGTTTTCAAACCACTTGGGAAACAGATATAGGCTAGGCTTACAAAATATATAGGTATAAATAACTTTCGTATCACCCAAGAGGTGTGGTAGATCTGTAATTTTCAACAAGTAGGGCATCACATGATTCGAAAATGGCGAGTTACGTTGGGGTTACGTCGGTAGACTTTAGCTGATTGGCTGACGAAGTCACGTGGTATTGATTTTTGGAAATTCCCTCTCGCACTTGCCGAAAGTAGGCTGTAAATGGATACACACGATCCCAGGGTCAGTCTTACCGCGTATAGATGACCGAGATGGTCACAGGTTGGAAACGCACGTGCGAGCTTGGCAACACGTCTTTCAGCATGGCGAACGAGAGGAAAACTTCGACGGAAAGTTATGCAACTTTCGTGCAATAAAACAACTAATTTCCGTAGAAGTATGAACGATCTGTTATCAAGGCATTTTCTCCAACATCCAGAGATGATTACTGCGAAAGATTTATACAACATTGCGGGCTTCAGAGGTAATTATTCACCATCACGTAACGAACGACTTTACAACAACAACAACACGTCAACAGCAGCAATCTTTGACAAAACAAATGATCAAACACGGGCCGTTTCCGATCCAAGAATAATTCAATAATAGCCAATACTGTTTATTTAATGAATGCATAAAAATATACGGGTACTGCCCGTTACAATATCTAGTAGCATTTGATTTTAATCAACGTCACAAAACATTATAACAGACACTTATAAAACAGGGCTATACCACCAAGCGCCTCCACTGACAGTTTCTCAAATTTGGCGATACATATCGCATGCTGATAAAAATACGACCGTGGCGTGCAAGATCTATGGCGTTACGTTTCGTAACTTGTGTCTGATTCCGCTTAACCCGGGGCTAGGGGCTGTATGAAACCATGTACTTATGGTGTTCATATGAACAGGTGCAATCAAAGCGTGACTGAGGTACATCAGTAGTATAGGGGGTCACTATACCGATTTTTCTCCTATCTCTTAACATGGTGACCTGATTTTTTTGCTCCTCAACAATTTGATCTCGACACCGGTGACCTAGGTTCACGAAACTTGGTCAGTAGATTCCCGTGGATATTGCACGTAGACTGCCGTGATTTTTAAAACAATGGCGACCAAACCGGAAGTGACATCATCAAAACCGCAAATAGCCGATATCTCCAGAACGGTATGGGTTAGAGGCATGGGACTTTCGCTAATGGAGACTTTGAAACAAAGACGTTCATCGGAATATAATAATGACGTCATTCAACCGGAAATAAGCCTATATCTCTGGAATGGTTAGAGTTATAGGACTTTCGGGATTGCGTGTATTGTAACCGTTCTTTATATGGAAAGTAGAGCCGTAGCGAGTACCACGCGTGAAACGTCATAATGGCATTATTAAGCTATCTTGTCCGAAAGGAGAATACTCACGTTCTCCGGCCTTGAACTATGCTGTCCTTCCTATGCGGGGGACATATTAAACAGGCCCGGCATTCAATAGACAACCATGAAAAATTCGCAAACCATAAAAGAAATACTAGTAATTTGTAAGAGAGAAACAGTTCTCAATGATGTTTGTTCACTCTTCGTGCTTGACCCGACTAGCAGCCATTAATAAATCTTCAGAAGTTTTGACTGGACCTGGTTGGGGCTGTACTCTGAAATACGCCAGCTACCTAGATTTCTCCATTTACAGTTTAAATATTACAATATTTTCTGTGAACAATTCATTGATACATGTAAACCTGAAGACATGCGAGGTGGAAGATCAGTAACACGGCTAGTAATTCCATTATTCCCCCAATGTTCTGGAAGCAACGGCGGTTAAGTACGACCACTGATTTGGAACGGTGTGAATGCATTGCCCCTTACAGTCCCATGTATCAGTTGGAGCCAGCCGTTTCTGGGGAATGAAATGCCCGGATGTTGAAATACTTGTATAGTCTCCCAATACATGTATGCTATGTTAAACACACCACATGTATATAACAAATAAGTGAATGGTTACAATGGAGGGTTAGTTGAGAGGGATGAATGCATTTAAAAAATGGATGACCTTGAAAATAGTTGAATAATGTCTAACAAATTGTGGTAGGCTCACCCAAGGGAGAGATACATGTATATGATGTGTGTGGAGCTATGTATGATGTTTAATCCGGAACCCTCCCCCCTCCCACCGAATTCCCATACCCGACGTTTAGGGTGCATGAAAAATTAAAATAAAAAGGTGGTCTTAAATATGGATAGGGCAAGTTATGTCTCATTAACGAATGAATACATTGGAGTTGTACCTGGTAAGAATTTACGGTATCATACGGTGTTGGTTTCTCTTGTTTTAAATAGTTCGCGCATAATTAGATATTTCTCTTTAGGAAGTTTTGACTGGACCAGGTTGGGGCTGTACTCTGAAATACGCCAGCTACCTAGATTTCTCCATTTACAGTTTTAATATTACAATATTATCGTTATTTTGAAATCACATCTTAATACATGAGCAGTGTGACTAACGTCACAGGACCTACGAAGTAGAGTAGGCATTAGGACTCGAACGCGAACTCAACTCTTGGAAATCCCCACCCCCAGTTGAAATCCTGCCTATATTAAGATGGGCACCGCCCAAGTCAGAATCGCCAGTGATTTTCATCAAAAATCACCAGGAATTTTCATCAAAAGTAGGTCAGCTCAGAACTTGTTGGTAACAGTCTTCTATTCATTTTAACTAAAGGAAACAGATTGAATAATAAGGGTTCAGTAGATTTCAAGCTTTACGTGTGAAAATACATTTACATCTCTTTAATGGTTTTCAGTGCCCTTGTCCAGGATCAAAACAACGTTTTGAATCACATTATTTTCCCAACAATACAACAAATTTTTATTCCTACGAAGTAGGCTACAGATCGCAAATTGTCCGGTAATGAGTGAGTCAGTCAGTTCATCCGAATCCTTTCGTCGCCAAAATAAGGAGAACCATTGACATTAGAACCTTGATTTTTGGCACGAACGTGCATTAGGGCATTGTTACCAGCAAGTTCTGATCTGAAATAATTCTGATTAAAATTAGATTGATAATTAACACTTCAGTATATTGTTATAGATATACATTGTGTATGTAAACTGTAGCCTTTAACGTGTATCCTATTTCACATTGGCCACACAAGGCTTGAGCCTTCAAATTCAGGTCAAATTACCCACAGCTAAAAATATCCTGTCCCACTGTATGGCACATGGCCCTGAGGTTAATCTTAAGTACTGCATATACCCTCAAACAATCAGCGCTGTTTCCATAACGAAGCTGAGGTGGTTTAACGTTTATCAATGAAGAAAATCACCGATCAACCGCCATAGAATATAATGTGAAACAAGAAAACCGGAATAGTACATTCATCAGATTGCCGATGCCCAAAATGTGTTGTCTCATATATCTAGATAACAACGTGATGTAGAGACGCTATTTATTCCTCTTTGTACCGGTTATGCTCAGGAGAATGACATAGAATCTTGTGCATAGAAGGTGTTGGTCTTGAGTTGAATTACCGTAAACTACATAAATGCTACCTTTCTACTATAGTACTATATATAAAAATTTGTTGTATTGTTGGGAAAATAATGTGATTCAAAAAGTTGTTTTGATCCTGTACAAGGGCACTGAAAACCATTAAAGAGATGTAAATGTATTTTCACACGTAAAGCTTGAAATCTACTGAACCTATATTATTCAATCTGTTTCCTTTAATTAAAAAATTGTAAAATTAAATCGGCGATCGTTATTTATTTTTGGAATGAAGGCGCATTAGGAGACTGTTACCAACAAGTTCTGAGCTGACCTACTTTGATGAAAATTTCTGGTGATTTTTGATGAAAATCACTGGCGATTCTGACTTGGGCGGTGCCCATCTTAATATAGGCAGGATTTCAACTGGGGGTGGGGATTTTCAAGAGTTCAGTTCGCGTTCGAGTCCTAATGCCTACTGTACTTCGTAGGTCCTGTGACGTTAGTCACACTGCCATGTATATAGTACTATAGTAGAAAGGTAGCATTTATGTAGTTTACGGTAATTCAACTCAAGACCAACACCTTCTGTGCACAAGATAATAATGATTCTATGTCATTCTCCTGAGCATAACCGGTACAAAGACGAATAAATAGCGTCTCTACATCACGTTGTTATCTAGATTTATGAGACAACACATTTTGGTATCGGCAATCTGATGAATGTACTATTCCGGTTTTCTTGTTTCACATTATATTCTTTGGCGGTTGATCGGTGATTTTCTTCATTGATAAACGTTAAACCACCTCAGCTTCGTTGTGTGAATCGGAATTGCATTGCTGTGACATACCAACACACTCCATGGCAGTGATTGTGTATCCCCTAATCAAGGAATCAAAATGGATCAAGATTTGAAATGACAAGAGAAATTTAGACATATTTTGTTTACACATGTAATTTTTTGTTCAAATTATATCCAAGTGTGATATATAGTGAATATTCAAGAGGTACAAAAAACCCCCAAAGTATGTCCTCATATTTTCACATCCATGCCAAGAAATACTGCATTGAAAAGGGTCCATTTAGCCTACCCTGTTTTATCGCTCTAATCAGCAAATAGGGTCATATTTCTGCTGTCAAAATTGTATTTCCCTCCAAAGTCTTAACCCTTGAATCCAAGTCACACACTCTCTGATGCAAAGTAATGATTGTCCTAACTATCCGATTAGCACATTATGAACATGTCTTTGGTCATAGTGTACATATCATAACTCACATCAATGTTTTCTGCTATATTATTTCAATGATATGGTTTAACAACTTAAGTTATGCAAACAGCGCTGATTGTTTGAGGGTATATGCAGTAGGCCTATGCTGTCGGGCAATTGTGGAATTGTCCCAGATGCACGTTAAGATTAACCTCAGTAATAGGGCCATGTGTCATACAGTGGAAAGTGGATCAATGACAGGGTATTTTTAGCAGCAGTGGGTAATTTGACCTGAATTTGAAGCTGTGGTCAATGATGAAATGTTTGGATGTGAAATAGGATACAAGTTAAAGGCTACAGTTTTACATATACCTATAACAATATACTGAAGTGTTAATTATCAATCTAATTTTAATCAGAATTATTTCAGATCAGAACTTGCTGGTAACAATGCCCTAATGCACGTTCATGCCAAAAATAAAGGTTCTAATGTCAACGGTTCTCCTTATTTTGCCGACGAAAGGATTTGTATGGACTGACTGACTGACTGACTCATTACCGGACAATTTGCGATCTGTAGCCTACTTCCTAGGAATATACATATCCCAGGCATATCCTCATCAGGGGAGGCCTTGAGAAACTCGAAATTCATTATACGACCTATAACACCACATGCTTATTTCCATTCACCTCGTCTAATCCATTGTGAGAGGTAAAGGCGCACTCTCAAGGCTGGAAGGCTATACCAGTGTCGAAGACCTGTTCCGGTGTATTAACGCCCGTTAACGCGCGCCACCCTTCATCTGAACGCCGGTTAACGCCGTCTCGAAAGCTTAAGGTTTTATCTTAACGCCTTAACACTCTAACATAAAGCCATAACGCATAATCGATCGTCCAACCGCCCTTCCTGACGAGTGCGCATGCGCTCGAACTCTTTAACGCCAAAATTTCTCCCGCTTTGATGCTCATCCATTTAAGCAACGCTATCTGAAAGACTAACTCAGTTCTCCAGTGTCGTTCAACACGTCAACATGTCTTATACTTGATCTATTTGTGATCGGAAGTTCACCAGGTACTACGATATGCTGAGACACCAGAAAAATATTCACGGATATGAAGAGGCTGAAGGGGAAACGGAGGGCATGTCCGCCAGTACGGATAGTGAGAGCTTGTCACCTGGTATGGATACTGAATGTTCGCCCTCTGACGCCGACAGTGTTCGGTCGTCCCAAGATGGGAGCTCATCCTCCGACGCGGACAATGATAGCTCGTCCGGCGAAGGCGAGAACTTGAACGATTCAGATATGGTCAGCAGCGAACCGTCATTTTGGGATGTCATTGTGAATGAGGCTATTGATGCACACGCCGAGACTATCGAGGCAGAGGGACCGGACGAAGAGGCAATACAGCAGGCGTACATCGACATGCTACCCCGAATAAGAAAATCTGCTATGACCTCTACGAACAGTATAACTTATTTCCTATTGAAATGAAGAGAGATCATAATCATAGGTCCATCATGAAAACAAAGCGCTACTTGGAAGAAGATATGGGTTTACCCCCCAGGGAGGCTCTGAAAAACGCTGTCAAAATGCGAAAACAACTGTTCAAGGACATGCTGCCATTGGAGTATCCCGCACTGGTAGAAAGCGAGTCTGACGCATAACGATGGCTGCTTATTTTCGGACAAGGATAAAGGAGAAGAAATGACGTATAACGTATGAACGAAGGGTTCTCATTGGACATCGAGAAAACGAAAAGATGACGAAGATGACCGAAATGGTGATGATGGACGGATTTTTCATCGTACCCCAATAAGAGGGGGCTTCAAACTAATGTCACTCTGTAGTTTAAGGACCTGTAAACATGCCCATAGCGGCTCACCGACCATAGGTATGATGTAACATCTGGCGCAATAAAATTTACGAAACGCAAGCTAGCTCTCTCTCTCTCTCTTTCTCTCTGACGTCGACGGGCGTCAAGACGGGCGTTGGCATGCGTTAACGGGCGTTCATACGGACGGTGACGGACGTTAACGTGTTAAGACTGGTGTTGCCGCCGAATAGTGAATGGTGTTTCTATATCCGACCATTTTTTCTCCGCATCAACAAAAGTGCGACCAGATTTCGCCTTTATACACTACTGCTCAACTTTGATTCGAAAGGGCGAGAAGGCTTTTGCGGTATTTGATTTTGTTTTTCTTAACTTTCATGATTTGTCTGACTGAATTCACATAGAGCAACCAACATTCTGTCTTTGTTATGGCTTCGTTTACAGAAGCGACTCCCTCTGTTCATCTATCGCGAAAAAACATAAATCTTTCTAATTCGCAATTACTTTTGCCTCGCAGTCCGAGTGGAATTGTTTGAATTTAACCCCAGCATTTTCCTGCTAATAAATATTGTTAGTGATGGCGCTTAAGTCATGGCGAAAGATTTTTCCCTTAATGAAAATGAAGCCGAAATTGATCATCACGGAGTTAATTAGAGGTACGGATATATTTGCTTATCTATCCAAATAGGATACGAGGTGAGGAGGTGTATACAAATGCTATGAAGAGACGAGAACGGGGTTATAATTTTTGATTTCGCGGACCTTTCATATCATCGTCTGACAAATACAGAGGTCTATAACGTGAGATTCCCAGACACGTGTATCTTTTCGCTGATAGGTACCATATACTCCCGACTGAATAACTTTCGAGATCTGTTTCATTATCCTATAGAACCAAGTCCATTTTAATTGAGCGTTAATAGACCGGAACAGGTCTTCGACACTGGTATGGCCTTCCAGCCTTGAGAGTGCGCCTTTACCTCTCACAATGGATTAGACGAGGTGAATGGAAATAAGCACGTGGTGTTATAGGTCGTATAATGAATTTCGAGTTTTTCAAGGCCTCCCCTGATGAGGATATGCCTGGGATATGTATATATCATAGATAGCCCGAAAATATCCGAAGCACTGCTCTGAGCGTACTCAACATGTGTACACCTATCACATTATCAGGCAGATGTCGGGTTGAAACACGTCAGGAACCTGGTGTGTTCATGGGAAATTCTTCTTGTTACATTTCACACAGCCTTAAATATCTAATGATTAAACCAGCATACAAGAACTTCACTTCGGATCAAAAGTAGGTAATATAATATCACCTATATTAAGATGTGATTTCAAAATAACGATAATATTGTAATATTAAAACTGTAAATGGAGAAATCTAGGTAGCTGGCGTATTTCAGAGTACAGCCCCAACCAGGTCCAGTCAAAACTTCCTAAAGAGAAATATCTAACAAGCTGAGTAGCTAGCAGGTCCTCCGCCAAGTAGCCTGTTTGAGAGCATGCAGCATATACGCTTCCAGTATCTCCTTAAATATAACTTGGAAAGTGTGTATGTGAAAAGAGACATTTTTCTGGAATTCTTGAGACAATTTGAGGAGGTTTGAGAAGCAATAATGGGTAGTGTAACACTGGAATGTAAGTCTGTAGTTGTATATGGATTTGTGGATGGTGAGGTTTATAAATCGATGGGTGGAATAGATCAAGATATCGCGTTCACAACACAGACGGGTACAATATGGGTGAGTGAAATCCAAGATGGTCAATGGCAGCCATCTTGGATTACATACTACCTCAATGAAAATAAATACCAATGGCTGTCTAACTGATGTGAAGCACCCTCTCGAGTTTGAAGTCGATTGGTCAAATTGTTCTCGAGATATCACGTTCACAAGATCCAAGATGGATGGAATCCAATATGGTCAATGGCAGCCATCTTGGATTACGTACCTCAGTGAAAATCAATACCAATGGCCGTCTGACTGATGTGAAGAACCTTCCCAAGCTTGAAGTTGATTGGTGGAATTGTTCTCGAGATATCGCGTTCACAAGATCTGGGACGGATGGAATCCAATATGGTCAATGACAGCCATCTTGGATTACGTACCTCTGTGAAAATCAATACCAATGGCCGTCTGACTGATGTGAAGAACCTTCTCAAGCTTGAAGTTGATTGGTGGAATTGTTCTTGAGATATCGCGTTCACAAGATGTGGGACGAACAGAATCCAATATGGTCGATGGCGGCCATCTTGGATTACGTACCTCAGTGAAAATCAATACCAATGGCCGTCTAACTGATGTGAGGCACCTTCTCAAGTTTGAAGTCGATTGGTAAAATTGTTCTGGAGATATCGCATTCACAAGATGTGAGAGGGGCAGAATCCAATATGGTCGATGGCAGCCATCTTGGATTACGTACCTCAGTGAAAATCAATACCAATGGCCGTCTAACTGATGTGAAGCACCTTCTCAAGTTTGAAGTCGATTGGTTGAATTGTTCGCAAGATATCGCGTTCACAAAATGTGGGACAAACAGAATCCAATATGGTCGATGGCGGCCATCTTGGATTAAGTACCTCAGTGAAAATCAATACCAATGGCCGTCCAACTGATATGAAGCACCTTCTCAAGATAGAAGTCGATTGGTCGAATTGTTCTTGAGATATCGCGTTCACAAGATGTGGGACGGACAGAATCCAATATGGTCGATGGCGGCCATCTTGGATTACGTACCTCAGTGAAAATCAATACCAATGGCCGTCTAACTGATGTGAAGCACTTTCTCAAGTTTGAAGTCGACTCAAGTTTGAAGTCGATTGGTCGAATTGTTCGCAAGATATCGCGTTCACAAGATGTGGCACGAACAGAATCCAATATGGTCGATGGCGGCCATCTTGGATTACGTACCTCAGTGAAAATCAATACCAATGGCTGTCTAACTGATGTGAAGCATCTTCTCAAATCTGAAGTCGATTGGTCGAATTGTTCTTGAGATATCGCGTTCGCAAGATGTGGGACGGACAGAATCCAATATGGTCGATGGAGGCCATCTTGGATTACGTACCTGAGTGAAAATCAATACCAATGGCCGTCCAACTGATGTGAAGCACCTTCTCAAGTTTGAAGTCGATTGGTTGCATTGTTCTCAAGATATCGCGTTCACAAGATGTGGGACGGACGGACGGACGGACGGAAGGACGGACGGAAGGACGGACGGCTAGCATTTCCAAGTCCTCCCACCACTTCGTGGCGGAGTACAATAATTTTTATAGAAATAGGCCCGCTTCGTTTTTATAGAGATACAGGTCTAAATATGATGTGCCATTATGAGCTACATGTATCTTTGGTTTCCTTCAAATTCCGTGAAGATGGATGTATATACTTCACTGAGTCATTTATATAGCGATTATCCACAGCGAGAAGATCGTCTATATAGCACTTAATGAATGAGAAAGAACGGGCTTTGAAATAATCGGTTTTTGAAAGCGTCTGCATATAGTTGTATTCACAAGAGAACAGATACAGGTCAGCAAAAAAGGTGCACAATTAGTGCTCATAGGAATACCGATATTGTGTTGCCAAATTTCACATATATGTTATTAATGAGAATTTTATAACAAAGAAACATCCCATGAATGATATCCATTGTACGTAGTAGAGCTAAAACATGCTGTATGGCTTCTGACATTAATATATCGGCGATCAGTTTTCTTGAACATGTTGAACACAGATACTATTAGCCCTATCTGGTATGGGCTTTTTGTAACCTGTCCAGGCATTGGGGTGGGGGGGGGGGGGCATTTCTTACCCCTTGAGCTAGGGGGCTGAAACTTACCACACTATACCCTTGAGTAAAGCTCTAACAAAAAATATTAAAAATCCCAGATGATGTCAGAGTGACGTCATTTTTCAAAAAAGGCATTTATTGACCGAATTTTTTGTTTATGTAGGTTAATGAACTCAAACGGACAATAAGGTCCTGATGAGGGATTGTAATATAGAGAGTCGAGAAATCTCGTGTGGATACATGTCAGTACGGGATGTGTCCTTTCGCAGCAAGTTCTTCCGTAATATATGGAGTTTTTCATTATCCACATACATTCAACGCCAGAGTTTTTAGAAAAAGTGGCGCAAAACCTTTCTCAAATGCTTTTACCTCCGGAAGGGCGCCCTCGTTAACAGGGTGGAAGAAGATAGGTGCTACAGCTTCTAGAATGCACCATAACGCAGCGTTTCAAATCTGAAAACTTTTTTAGGAGGGACGTCTGCATAAGCCTTATGAAATTCTTAAAAATGACATGTAAGGATGAACGTATCTCGTTTTACATCTAGTTTTGAAAAATGGTCGGGATTGGGTTCCTTACATTCATCCAGACGGATAAAAAAATAGACAAATAGAAAATATACTGTCAAAATGCACAAGAAAGCACCATTTTATATCGAGATTGAAAAACACTTCGAGAAGCAGAAACCCCTGAATCCAATGGGGGAAGTAGGTGAGTTCCGCTTGAGGTATTTTTCTATACATATACTCTACAAAAGTTCTTAAAAGTCACAATATTCCGTCAAACTGCGTCAGAGCACGCCATTTCACTAAATTTAGATGTAAAATATCCCAGGAGGAACCATATACATGTAGGAAAGTATAAGTTCCACTTTAAAAAGTATTAAACAAAACTTTGAATTTTTACTTCAGTCTAAAAAAACAATTATCAAAAGTCGAGATATTTATATACTCGAAATTTTCTTCCAAACTGCATGTTGACCCCTAGAATATTATGTAAAGGAAACCATGCCAGGCATATACGGAGCAGCAACAATCCCGCTCGGGACTCGACCAATATTTGCACCAGAGTCTGTGCTATAACAAGATAATGTAATCTCAAAATAACGAAAATACTGTTATGCGATAACTTTCTAAATGACAAAAAAATAAAAAATCTTTCTATGTATTCAGCTATGAGAGCAGTGTCATTACGACCATCAGAGGGGTACCGTGTGTTCGCTTTCAAGACTACCGGCTTTCTCATATACCTTTCTTCCCCTTATCATTAACTCAGTAATTTTTAGTCGTCCAATCCTAGCTAACTCAGGAACAGACATGTACATAGCTGTTAAATATGCTTAAATCTATAGAGGCGCTACATTGGATATATGTTTTTTCTTAATTAGTTACATATTGTACTATTATGAGCTGCCCACAATTCCAGGATATGCTTGCATTTGCTTCTTGGAATATTGAAGGTTACAGAAATCTAGACAATAATGCAATTGTTGATAAAATTAGACTGTTCGACTTCATAGCCCTTCAAGAAACTTGGTCCACTTCCACGAACCTAGAAAACTTTGATCTTCCAGGATATCAAATGAAACTGAAACATAGAAACCAGCAAGCTAAATCTGGCAGGGGATTTGGGGGAATTATGTTCCTATATAGGGACAAATACAGCTACTCATATTAAAACGGACCACCAACATTCTCTTCAGCTTAAACTCCATGGATCGAAATTCGGATGGACATATGACCTATTCATTCGTACAACTTGCATCCCCCCGGGTGATTCGGACTATTTCAGTTCCCAATTCATAAACATTGAAAAGGAAATAGCTACTTACTAAAACCAAGGACATGTACCTCTACTTGACGATTTTAATGCTCGTACAGGTCAAATAAATGGTCCTATCCTAGACTACATACCTAACGACCAGGACACACATGTTCCTCTGCCTCCTAACTATATCATCGATAGGACAATTAAATCACGGCAATCAGAAGACTAAAAAAATAATCAAAATGGATCTAAACTTATTGTCCTATGCATTGTCTCCAAATTAAGAATTCTCAATGATCGTACTTCAGATGACTACTTGGGCAAATATACATGCCACAATCATTTTGGTTCTAGTTTTCCTGATTACGTTATCTGTTCTGACCAAATACTTAATAACTTCATATACTTTAATGTTCATCAGCCACCTAATACTTCTGCTCATTGTATGGTAACTGCCCTAATGAAATATCACATGATTTTTCACACAGAGCCTCCCAAATCCTACTATTCCATTACCTCCCTACCCCAAAATCATGAGGAAAACAAGCAGCAATTCCTGTTCGAACTGCTAGATCCAAGTTCAATTAATAAGATACCAAAATTTATGGATGGGCCCATCATGTCTGATCAAAGCTGCATTGATGAAGCAGTAAAGAAAATTCAGGATATTCTCTTAAAAGCGGCATTTACAGTAAAACCACCAATAACACGCAATACAAAATCTAAGAAAAGAAAATTTTCCAGAAACGAAAAAGACTCAACCATTATTAAAACGAAACGGGACTTTCTCTCTCGTCGACTTTATGACAAAAGAGATGATTACAATTTCGATATCGTAAACTATCCCTTTCTGGATAGTAATATTTCAATGGGACCTGCATATGGCGTATACATATCTCGCCTATAGCATTTGCTAGATCCTGTGTTAAATGTGACGATTTTAATCAACGTCACAAAACATTGTTACAGAAACTTATAAAACAGGGCTATTCCAACAAGCGCCTCCACTTAAAGTTTCTCAAATTTGGCGATACATATCGCATGCTGATAGCAAAATACGAGCATAGCGTGCAAGATCTATGGCGTTACGTTTCGTAACTTGTGTCTAATTCCGCTTAACCCGGAGCTAGGGACCGTATGAGCCCATGCACTTCAAGATCCTCATGGTACTCATATGAACAGTCACAATCAAAGCGTGACTGAGATACATCATTCTTTAGATGACGATTTTACAACGAATATTTTGGATTAAGAATACTGATCAGCGATACGGATTTGATATTTTTGGAACATCATAATGTCTTGCCGGCATCCTTGAAAACTGTTGACCGCTTCTCTCTTGCAGGAAACCAGCCTATGTTTATGTATACTATGATTGTCTTTTTGAATTTGGTGCTAATACTGTTATATGGAATATGGAATAGGTCTTTGGATTATGGACGCGGATATTCTCTAATGGACGACGGCTGAATTATGAATGACGGACCAGACGCTTGTAATTTGGACACCTATCCTATCTTCTATCAAAATTCCCGTCAGACCCTCATATCCGTGGGCGTTTTTTCTCGACAAAGCCTAAATTCAATAAATTAATAAAACGGGGAAAACGGCAAGATAAACAAACATTATATAAGCAGCTTGATGAAATGGAACAAAGTGATCCAAAAGCATTCTGGAAAGTTTTAAACGAAATTGTTGATAAACAGAAAGATGACTTGGAATTATCTAGTGAAATCGTGAACAAATTGAATAATCATTTTATGACACTCAACAAACAATCCTGGAATGATGAACAATATGCTATCCAGACATTTTAGAAGAAATCCAGAAACTCGAAAAGAGCATTCCTTCGTGCTCAAACCTTGATGATCCAATCAAACATAGGGAAATAATCAATGGTATAAACCAACTTAAAAACAACAAATCATCAGGGCTCAATGAAATTACCAACGAATTATTAAAATACAGAAAAGATGTCCTACTTCCAATGCTTAGTAAATTATTTAATTCTGTACTTAATTCGGGCATATTCCCGACACAATGGAGTCAAGGTCTTATCACACCTATCCATAAAAAACAAACGCCAGACTTACAGAACATTTAGAATCCAATAACATTTTACAAGATAACCAAAGTGGCTTCCGCAAAAATCGCAGAACATAAGATAACCTATTCATACTCAAAACTATTATAGAAAACTACATTAACAAAAAACATAAATTATTCCTTTGTTTTGTTGACTTCAAAAAGGCGTTTGATTCTGTATGGTATGCTGGTATACTTGTTAAACTTCTTCGCTCGGGAATCAATGGTAATTTTTTCAATACAATCAAGTCAATGTACCAAACAAATCAAACTTGTCTTAAAGTCGGTCAAAATAGATCAAACTTTTTCTCATCAAATATAGGTGTGAAACAAGTCGACAGCATAAGTCCAACAATTTTCAACTTATTTCTTAATGATCTTGAATTCCCAAATAACTAACGTCATCTAACGTCATACTGTGAAAAATGGCATCTTTCTGTTAATACTGATAAAACCAAAGTGATTATAATACACAGACAAAACTCTACTACTCCAGCTCCCAGTGGAATTTCAAACTCAAAAATTCTGATCTCGACAGTGTAACTGAGTATACTTATTTAGGATGCACTTTAAATAATTCGGGAAACTTCACTCCAACAAGAAATACTCTTTATAACAAAGCACTGAAAGCCATGTTTAAATTACATAAATCTTTTAGTGGCCACAACACCTCTCCCGCCACTTACAACAAACGTTTCGACTCCTTGATCAAGCCTATACTCCTATACAACTGTGAAATATGGGGCACCGAATACCTATGTAAATTAAAACATGATAACCAGCATTATTTTGACCTAATTGAAAAAGAGAATTTTGAGAAAATACATACTAAGTTCTGTAAACTAAACGTTCAAATAAACAAATACAGTGTAAATGTAGCTAGTAAGCAAGAGTTAGGTCGTCACTCTCTGTCCATAGACATTAACACATCAATTATTAAATACTGGCAACGCCTTGAAAACATTGACGATAATCCTCTACTTTCGGATGCATACACATGTTCTAAGACGATGTCTGTAAAAAATAACACTTGGTACAGTTATATCCCAGCTCTCTCTAAACACTATGATCTTAACCTCAATTCAGTTTCTGCAACAGATTTGAATACACCCCATAGAAGCCATGAAAAAATGTTACAAACTTATTTACTTTATAGAAATAAAAAAAAATCAATCCACAGAAAAACTCTCCATCTACAAACAACTCCCATTAAATCACCATCTTCCATCCTTCCAACAGAATTCAAAATCAACACTTCCGAGAGACCATTACCAAGTTGCGCATAATCTTGCTATAGAGAAGGGCAGGGCCAAAAACATAGAGCGACAAAATCGATTATGTGAGTTGTGCGATCTTACTTAGTTGAAGACGAGGAACACTTTTTGTGTATTTGCTCATCAACTCTTCAAACCCGTGAAACTGTTTTCCTTCAACTATCCTCCATTCATTCTGACCATGAACAATCACGAAAACACTTTATTCATTTCAACTTGTGAGAAGCTTTCATCACCAACCATCGCAAAATATATACACAAAATGTTTGATAAAAGAACAAAACTATTATCCTGTAGATCCCTTGTCAGTCGTCAATAATAATATATTTGTATCAAAATAATCTGATTGGGAACGGATCATCTACATCGCCTATGGCGGGGTGTGTCATCCATTCCTAATTGGGTTTTCTGATTTATAAGCTATATAACCTGAATTATAAGTCTTTTACTTGAATATTATGTTTGCAAATATGTCTTTAACTTACTGTATTGAATGTCATTGTCTTAACACCAAGGCTTAAATTAACATTCAAGTTAAGAGTTGGGTAAATTGGAACTCGGAGGCAGAGAAGACCATCTTTGTGTCAACTGTTTCTGTGGCACGGATATGTTGTTTGTCCCAAACACTGAGGCGATGGCTGGTGAGATTTGTTGAATGTTGGTGGAGTTTCTCTCCGCGGATGCCTGAGGTTGAGTTTTGCCGTCTGGATGTTTAGAGGAAATAGGGTATACCCTGTTTCTTCTGGTTTTTCGAACATTTTTGAACTTTGAAAAAATGGGGAAAAGGGGGTGTTCCACATGTTTCTCTTGTTCACTTAAAATGTTATTTGGAGTAATCTCCCCTTGATCTATGTACAATGCATATGATGATAATAAAATATCGTATCATATCGATAAGCTTTCAACCTCCTACTTTGTGGGAGACCCGTACTTTGTGGGAGACCCGTACTTTGTGGGAGACCCGTACTTTGTGGGAGACCCGTTGGCCAAGTGGTTTTATCGCCGACATATAGTGCTGGCGATTAGGTGCCTTACTCTGAGGGTCGCTGGTTCGAATCCCACTCGGCACTATGGGAGCTGTGTCATTACGACCATCAGAGGGGTACTGTATGTTCGCTTTCAAGACTACTGGTCTGCTACCTCCTATTTTTGTGGGAGGCCCGTTGGCCGAGTGATTTAGATGGCCGAAATACAGTGCTAGCGATTAGGTGCCTCACTCTTGGGATCACTGGTTCGAAACCCGTTCGGGACTCGACCAATTTTCTGCACTAGAATCTGTGCTATGCTAAGATAGTTTAATCCCAAAATAACGAAAACACTGTTATACGATCACGTCTAAATAAAAAATAAAAAAATCTCACGTATTCAGCTATGGGAGCTGTGTCATGACGATCATCAGAGGGGTACTGTATGTTCGCTTTCAAGATTACCGGGCTGCTACCTCCTATTTTATGGGAGGCCCGTTGGCTGAATGGTGTTATCGACGACATATAGTGCTGGCGATTAGGTGCCTTACTCTGGGGGTCGCTGGTTCGAATCCCGCTCGAAATTTCTGCAGTAGAATCTGTGCTATACTAAGATAGTTTAATCCCAAAATAACGAAAATATTGTTCATATGGGCTTGGAGACCATTTGGTTAATTATCGGACTTCCCTCTAATACCTGCTGCTGCGGCTGTTGAATAAATATTTTGGTAGACTAATTATGAAATGATAATAAATGGATAAATAATACTCGTTTTCTACATTGTAGAGCACACTCGAAATATTATTCGAATATTGAAAGTTTGAATATTGAATACTATTACATAACATGCTTAGACTGTACAATTTTTCGATATTGTTCGAACAACATCGAAAAATTTAGCTAAAGAATTTTTTTTTGCTGCAGATTTTCAAGGAAATTATGCCGACCACTATTATCTCAATTTGCCAGTGAAACAATTTAAGACACTCACTGTCCAAGATAAGAGTGCATGCTATTTGCCCACAAGGACATTGAGACAATAGTAGCGTATTTGCCCACAAGGACATTGAGACAATAGTAGCGTATTTGCCCACAAGGACATTGAGACAATAGTAGCGTATTTGCCCACAAGGACATCGAGACAATAGTAGCGTATTTGCCCACAAGGACATTGAGACAATAGTAGCGTATTTGCCCACAAGGACATCGAGACAATAGTAGCGTATTTGCCCACAAGGACATTGAGACAATAGTAGCGTATTTGCCCACAAGGACATTGAGACAATAGTAGCGTATTTGCCCACAAGGACATTGAGACAATAGTAGCGTATTTGCCCACAAGGACATTGAGACAATAGTAGCGTATTTGCCCACAAGGACATTGAGACAATAGTAGCGTATTTGCCCACAAGGACATTGAGACAATAGTATAGCGTACTCACTGTACAGAAAAGAATCATTGGAAAGGAAAAGAATGCAAGAGCAAACTTAGCTCCAGTTTGATTTATCTCTGCGCCACTGCGATGGACGACTGTATATGGGTTTCAGTTATATCCTAGAGCAAGAGAAAACACGAGCTAGAGAGAAATAAATTTTATCTGTTCAAATTGATCTATAATTCTTCATTCGGTGTGTTGGGACGAGGGAGGGTAGGGGTGAACAGACATAAAACACTGAGCTCAGCATGATTATTCTGCAAATAACATAGAGCATGAGGTTATTTTTTTTATTAAAGAAAATGTATTCTCAACATATCGATCAGTTTGTTAAAAAATATATCTGTTCAGTATCAGTAATATTTGGTTTGTGTCAGTCTGATGCGAAGGCATCGCGAGAGGTAATTTGAGACTACATTGTCTGATCGATTGAGATTCAAATGATTGCTGTGTGCGATTTCAATCTCTTCTACCGATGAAAATTCATTACTTTTTGTGGATTGAACTTGTAGTTTCGCTGCAGGAAACCAGGTCTATTTTGCCTGAAAAACGGGTTAAAGGAAGATAACATTGCCAGCATGCGAATGGTAGCTGGATATATATAACATCCTTGTGGTAATAGAACTCTGTTAGAACAAGATATGGCCTAGACTCATGAAATGATTTCCCAGATAAAATCATCGCCTGGTACCACATAAGGTATCTTAGGCTTGACATCTCTGTACATGCGTCTGGTCGGTAATTATTGTTGAGAGTAAGCTACATGGTTGTGAGTGATACATACGTTTCTACACTTATTATGGAAATATGGACAAAAAGGCAATAACATGTTTTGATTTTTACATTCAGAGCCAAATTTGAACTAAAAAAGCAGCCTTGAACCGTCATGGTCCTCGAAAGGTAAGTTGCAGTTCTCTGGTATTTTGAAGAGCCTAGGGATCTTTCTTAAGCCCCAGTCACACTGTCAAGAATTGGGTGGAGAATGCCGGCAAATGACCACGAATATTTTAATCTTGTCGATTCGTGTCAATTCGCCTGTAGAGGGCCTCTTTGAAACTGTCCTACGAATCCCTTACGCATGCCGTAGGTTCCTTGTACGACAGCCATAATCATTTAACAAGAATCATCAAGAATGAGTACGCATGAAGTACGATTCAATGAAGAACGCCCTACGCATCAACACGGCAGCCCGTGAACCCACTACGAATGCTCGATAACCTGCTACGAATAAGCACGTGTGCAGTACGATGTGAGTACGAATGCAGTACGAACCTGTTACGCTTTGACACGACACCCCATGAGGCCCCGCGAACCTATATATATGATCCGTCTTCTATGAAATGTACAACATACGATAGTGTTCGCGAGAGATCGTGGAGCAATCCTATGAAATCGTACGGGATTCGCGAGGAAGCGTAGCCTATTCTTCATGAAACGTAGCGCCAGCGTGGGTATTCGAAGTACTGTCGCGGTTATTCGTAGTACTGTCGTGGGTATTCGTAGTACTGTCGCCACACATCGGGTTGAATTCTTCTCAGTATCGTAGTATGATCGTACAAGAAGCGTAGAATGCGTCCAACAATCATCCTGCAATGCGTACGGCATTCTTGCTGATTTGTGACCGAAAGAACTACTATACGACTACCCACGAATATACACGATAGGAGGAGAATGCATGCGAGAACGCAGTAGGATGGTGCCAAGAATGCCATACGTATACCATTTAATCGTACTTGGCCGGCGAATGTTTTGAACATTTCAAATCTTTCGTACTCCCTCCGAGAATAGGCAAGAACGGTCACGATCTACGACGAACCCCGCAAGATGCCAGTACGAATTGCCAAGAATGAACACGATCTTCCAGTTCGCGGTGATTCGCCTACACAATTCTTGACAGTGTGACTGGGGCTTAATGAATTTGATTGTGGGGGTGAGAGAATATTTGATGTTATTACTTTGACAGAATACCAGGTATTGCGATCGAGCGACATATGGATGATGGCAAGCATTATTATATGTAATGGTTGAGGTGTCATTGTGATGGTGTTTTCTTCTGATGAAAACAAATATTTTGATTCGGTTACTCACAATGTCGCACATAAAGCTCGATAAAAACGCAGTACGATAAAAACACTGCGTTTTTTATCAACAATCATACCGCACTAAATGCCTGTGATACGCCACATGATTTGCTCATTTTGATGAAGAAATAGAAAAGCTACGAATAATTTTGTATAAAATTATGGATTTTGGGGAATTTTAGGAATGTGGTAACATTTTACGTCATTTCTCTGAACTGAGCGAGATATTCCGGTCTTGTGTATACCAAACTGTAGTCAAATATATGGCAATTTTTTTTGTATGCTGATCAAGCGATTCCGTCAATATGCCAAGATAACTGCATGTTTTGGTTTTATCTTCGAATGAAGGAAGTAAAAAACAAATATATCGATCATATTTCGGACAACCTCTACATTTGTTAATTCAATCAAACCTCTACATTTGTTAATTCAATCAAACCTCTACATTTGTTAATTCAATCAAACCTCTACATTTGTTAATTCAATCAAACCTAACATTTGTTAATTCAATCAAACCTCTACATTTGTTAATTCAATCAAACCTCTACATTTGTTAATTCAATCAAACCTCTACATTTGTTAATTCAATCAAACCTCTACATTTGTTAATTCAATCAAACCTCTACATTTGTTAATTCAATCAAACCACACCAAATACGTGTACCACAATACATAATTTTCTCATAACGATTACGATTATTTTTGTAAAATTAGGGATTTGTTGGACTTATTGGAGGTTGGGTAGCATTTCACGTTATTTCTCTGACACTAGAAGGATATTTCGATATTATTCTTAGCAGACATTAGCCTGGTGAACTTCACAAATTTTGATATACCGATGAATAGATTCATTTGGTATAACATACCAGACTAATAGTTTTATCCTGAGATGAAAAACAATTATTTTTTATCTGATTTCATGACTTTCTTTCATTGCCTGCAATAGTGGGCTCTGATAACCGCTATATACTAGCTAAATCAAACCATATACCATAACTTGTTTCTTTCGATCGATAAATAGAAAAATATTTTCGCAAAAATTGAGGATTTCTTGATGAATTGAAATACAAGCGTCTACTCCGTCATGTCTGATTCTATTTCTATTCAAACAAAGAGTAATTCTTACCTCGGTGAAATATAGCTCTGGTGAATATTTCCACAAATGTTGTACAAGATCTTCTGTACGTTCATCAAGCTGTATAATCTATACTTCACTGTGAGGTGCTATGCGAGAGAAGGTCCTTTATTGCATCTTGTCTGGGGGCGTGGCCGTTGCTTATTCTACAAATACATCAGTCACATTAACTGACAATGCCGAACACTGGACATTCGGATGGGGAGCGTTGTCTCACACCGCGACATCAAAGTCTATATTGACGACCAGAGATGTGTTGAGCATGAATGTAAATGTACGGTGGATGATCGATGATATTTGAGCTTCGGAACTGAGATGAAAGACATGTAAACACGTTTTTGTTTTTTTTCATATGTGCCTGCAGTTTTAAAATTGATATCTACAATCCTGTCACTGGAGTCGAATCTTCCAAATCAATAATCGGTTGACATGTTCTATGTCACTGCTGCCTTTAAACAAACGGGAATCATAGAAAAACATTAATCTACTGTGAGAGGGTTGTATTCGTGAGCAGTATTTGAACATACTAAAGTTCAGTTTCTCCACAGAGACTATTATCATTGCTATAAATTGTATTATCTGACGTATGACCAAACTAACAAACTGCAATGGTTCATTGTGAGATTTGTTGCTTTTGCTTATACACTCTCCGGATATATATAGCTATGCACACGAAGAATGAGATAACCGACGACGTATATGTGTATTTCAAATCAAAAGCAACATAAAAAGGGTTAGGAAACGATGCAGGCGTATTGACAGGAAGTTCACGCTGGCAAATATACTGACTGCTTATTTCTATAAAGATAACAAGAACCAAAATTTGATGAACAATGATTCCAAACTCCGATGACGTACCATATCTCTCACAATCACTTGATGAATTGTGTATTCATTCATCTGCATGGCACGTGAACACTTATCCAGAAATCTAATATCGCTTATGTAACATGAAACCAATTAAATTGTCATTGTCAACGTAAAGTATACATGTGCCGCAAGGCGTGAAATCCTAAATGTAACCCGATACACTAAAGCTTGCTCTTCCGACTGTGCCAGTCCACGGACCTCGCACTGGCAATTAAGTTGATGTGATGTTACATGAGGGAGGTGACAGGCTAATAGAATTGTATGAAGATCCCAACCAGCAAAATAATGTCATGGATGTTGGGGGCCTGCATTGCATCAAGAGATAGAACTGGAATATTATTGTCATGGTTAACGAAATATTGACCGGTCAGTCATGTGCGGTTCATAGCTGAACAGTACTGGCAGGAAAGGTTCTGTTATTAGCAGGTTTACTGTGCAGTAACAGCACAGTTAGCATCCGCTGGTTACCATCAGGTCAGCGACTGGACAGTACCTTTCATTGGCAACTGGACGCTTACCAGATAGTTACTGTATGGTAACTGGTCGGTAACTTTAGGGTAACCAGCAGGTGGATAACCTGTCAATAATCACACAGTAACCGTGCAGTACCTGGGTACTCTTGCATTTACCAGTTTAACTCTATCAGACGTCCACGATGTTCATCAATTAACATCAGATGAGTTGTTTGAGCTGATCTGTCATCACAGCTTCGGAGCTAGCGTATCTAATTCCGCTTAAGCTGGTGCTAGGGGCCGTGTGGATACTTCATAGTCTCCACATGATCAGCTGCAATAAAAGCGCGGCTGAGATACTAAGGCAACATCCGAGACTCCACCGAATTCTCGGGTCTGAATGTTAGGTGTCGACGAATGCTTTCCTGTAGTCATATGGTTGTCGTCAATTTTTCCCACCTCTTGCATATCGCTCCAATTCAACCATCGTGAAAAAAAGAATTTTCGCGTTCATAATCGAAAGACCTATGGTTTTCTACAAGAGAGAAGCGGTCAACTGTTTTCAATGATGTCAGCGAGACACGATGATGTTCTATACATAACATCCTAATCGCTGACCATTATATTTATCCGAATGAATGCCAATTAGTTTTCAAAGTATGTTTCTCATTCACGCTTTGATTGTGCCTGTTCATTTGAAATCATGGAGATGTAAAACACATTATATTTATACGGCTTCTAACCCCGGGTTAAGCGGAATTGGACACCGGTTACGAAAGGTAGGGCCAGAAATATTGCCCGCTACAATCGTATATTTCTCACAGTGTACGATATTTATCATAGAATATAGAACTTACTGCACATGTTCTAGCAAATACTATCAGGCGAGTTATGTATACGCTGTATACCGTTCCTCCTGGAATATTGCTATCCAGAAATGGGTAGTTAATTATATAAAATTGTATATATAGAAAAGTCAAAGCTATAGGCCCGGATATGGGTCATCAGTGGTTTCCTTCAAATCCAGTGAAGCGGGTAAGTAACCTTCACAGCGTCGCTAATATAGAGATTATCCGGTGAGAAAGAGAGAGAGAGAGAGAGAGAGAGAATTAAGGTTTAACGTCGCATTCAGAATTATCTGGTGATAGGAGATGTTTGTATAACGTTTGGTGAATGAGAAGGATCGACAATTTCTGCATATAGGCCTATTCAAACGAGAACAGATATAGGCCCGCCTAAAATGGTGCGCAATTTGTACTGATTGGCATATATATACGCTGTTGATGTATGATATTGCCAAATTTCACATAGATATTGCTAACGAGAAATTCAAGGAAATCTACAAAAACGAAAGATCTCAAGAACGATATCGTTTACGTGCAGTAGAATGGCCACTGACATTAAGATTCCATTGACCAGTGTTATTGAACCCCGATATTATCAGTGTGTTCAGTGATGAGGAATAGTAATATAGAGAGTCGAGAAATGCAAACTAGATACACGTCTAAGCTGTATATGTGTCCTTTGCTATCTAGCTCTTTCGTAGGATTTTTTATTTTAGTTTTAAAGTACCCACATGAATTTGGCATTCGAATTGCTTAAAATGGTTTACCATTGTTTTAATTAATGGTAAAACAATAATCCCCCCAAAATGATTTAACTGCATGCAGGGCTCTTGTTAACAAACTAGACAGAAGTTTAGTTCCGGAAGCAGCAACAAATCTAGCTTTGTACGGTGTTTTATGCATTTTGGAAGCCCAGTACAATTTTGGTATCTGGGTATGAGGGGAAGGGAAATACCTCTTTCCCTGAGAAACTACTTGTGTTTGTACCCGCCAGAGTAATTCTATAGTCGATATAGAAGCAGACGGAATATAGCTATACTCAACGCCTCAACCCTATCTGGCCTGGGCTTCTGGGATCTGTCCAGGCCTGTGGGGGGTGGGGGAGGGAGGGGGATGAAATTCCCCTAAATCTTACTCCTTGAGCTAGGATGCTGAAATTTACCACAATATACCCTTGGGTCAAGTTCCACAAGGAAGTGTAAAAAAGCCAAGATTGCGGCTATGGACGTCTTCACCTCGCACGGGCGCCATTTTCAAATTATGAGAGATCTCATCATGCCTCACCAAGAAACACTTTGCGAATGTTTCTTTTTTTGAGATAGGATATAAATGTTTAGAATTTAGCATGCAGTGTTGCATTGGTATGCTCACAGGACTGATATTTTGTATTATCAACGCGGCAGCTACTGTTCAATTATACCCGGGCCTATAATCTATATGGCACTCATACATATCGTTGTGAATGAGGTAATTCTATTCACTCACCTCTCAATGGTTTCTGTATATTCTCTCGAAGCTTTGTCAGCAAAATCCATTTATTCTCGATGGGCAAAAAAGATGAATAAAAAACGATATCGAATAAAGCGATCGAGAATTCTAAATAAACATTTGTCAGTTATTAAAGTGCTAATGCAGCGAAATTTTTATTAAATAATTTGATTCTCTATTCTTTCGTGATTAATTTGCTATATCCATGAGGAAAATCGGACAAGGAGAAGTTCTTATTTCAAAAGGAAAAGGGCGTGCAATTGTGCTCTTAAAAGTGCGACCGTTTACATGGCTTTGTTTACAAATATGATGACGTCATAATTGTATGACAGATGGCCAGCTTGAGTCTGGGCTCTGCATGGCGGACAGTGTTTGGAGGGAGGCAAGCCCGTCCTCGAGGCCAATATACTGGCTTGTTTAATAAAATTTTTGAATTTAATGTTCATCAGGAAATTAAGTATGACAAGGGTTTATTATACGACATACCTGTGAATGAATACAGACAATTTGTATGGACCTAATGAAGATACAAAAAGCCCAGCATCCGCGACCGAGCAAAGCCTACCGTGTGCAACCAGGCTAAATTGAATTCATTGCCATAGAAATGACTTCAAATTCCACTGAGCAGTTCCATTATAATTTTTATCTGGTCAAATTAATTACCAAGAATCTGTAGTCTATATAAATTTGTTTTGTACGATATTTATAAAATTTATCTGCCAGTGTCCGCATTTTATTTGCCTGCATGAATGCATATATGGCTGTACGGTGTATCACTTATCATTGCACGGAAGGATTCCCAACTTCAAGAAAATAACGAAGATCGATCTTCATTATCCCCAGATTCTCAGAGAGATATGTTTTCTTCTTCCCATTACAATCAACTTTAAATTAGATCTAAAAACATAATATTATATGCTCTAAATTGGAATGCCCAAATCTATCACGACGTCTGAAGCGGCCCGTCTGAAGTGCTCCCGCCGAGGTCCGCGTGCAAAAACAACAGTCTTCGGTCTTCAATTTCACATTCCGGATTTCTTGTGCAAAAAGTGAAGGCTTTATTAAGAATTTCTTCCATTCACTCTAGATCTATATTCTATTTGCATTCCACAATATGATCGGTTATGAAAGCAAATGTAAACTGTTCATAAGTTTGTGCGGTATGAGAAAAGAAAAAGCCATTCAAAATTGTTGAATAATATTTTTTTATCAGAATTTATATTTGTCTTATATATTTTTCTGTGCTGTCGGTAAAATTATCTTGCACCCTTCTCGTTTATTATCACAGACAATTTTTTAGCATTATGCAATTTTTTCAGAATAATGTTGAACTAATTTCATGTTTATTTTTTATTTCTGATACTCCCGAGAGACTCGTTTTTCAATGTTGTCTTTGTCCTGTTTGTTGTTTTGTTGTTGTTTGAATCTTCTTTAGTTGAAATGTTTGAAATGTTAGTTTTCTCGGTATGTAAACTTCAATTTAATATTTTACGTAGTATTCTGAAATTATGTTGGTGCATGGCCTAGAGAAAGCTGAGCTCACTAATCTTTTCACTTACCCGGTTGCCGGCATGACCGTGTATTCAACATGCAGTTACTCAGACGATACAAACTTTGAAGATTTTAAAAATAATTTCTAATGCCAGGGGAATATTTTTGATGACAAATAATTGCATAGACAGAGTTTGGAATATATTGTGAGTTTCGACAGCTGATGTGATTTATTAACTGATAATCCACGAAAACCCCGTTCCCTCCTATGTGAATCAGATAGTAACTGCATGCATTCGTCCAACTACGGTACTGCCCACGAATTCAGGTAAATAAATCATTTTAACTGATCATGCACGGACACGTGGCCGACTAGATTCTTTCTTTCATTCCTGGCACGTTACCATACGAAGACAGTGATGGATATCAACAGTATTAACTCAACAACAATGTGAATTAAGTCTATGGATATTGGCCTTCGCCATATGCTACGCATGTATCGCTGGCTTGCTCGTCGATCGGCATGTCATACTTATGACGTCACATATACGAAAAACATGGCGACCGTAAATGTCGCACATTATCTGCTAACCCCCTTGTGTTTCGTAGCAAAATATAATATCTTCCTGTTTAAAACTCTCTGTGAGAATTTTATTAAATTAAAGCAGAAATCCCAAACCGTAAAATTTCATGATAAAAATGAAATTGACAATTTCGCTGCATTAGCACTTTAAAATTTCAGGAGCATTACTGGCATGGCATATTTTAATTGATTGCGATTACAGGTGAGGTTGACCGCGTTTGCAAATGTACATTGTACGTAGCTAATTGTAATTGCCGGGGAGCTTGACCCCATGGCCACTGTACATTGTACATGGCTAAATTGAATTTCACGGGAGGTTGACCCATTTTTACCATGGTACATTGTTACTGTACATGGTGTGTTTTAAGTCGCTGTGATTTCTGGAAAGGTTGACCCCAATGTAATCGCAGAGGAGGTTGACATCATTTGTCACTTTATTCCAGGGTAGGTTGACCCCTATTGCTATTGCACATTATGAATCAATAGGACGCCCGAGGCAGGTTGATCCTATTGTTGTGATTTCATGTTTTAAAACAATTTTGTGAAATCCTCTACGTATATATATGATGGATATCTCTAAAAGTGATCAAATATAAAACTTGTAACCTTTTCAAGTATGTTACCAGGAAAACCTAGATAATATTGTGCGTATATTTGATCTGATTTTGTCACAGTATTGACACATGGCAGCGTGACTAACGTCACAGGACCTACGAAGTAGGGTTTGATATGATTTAAGTGTGTACTCGAGAGATGACTTGGGGGGCCCTATGTGCTACCGCGAGAGAATTTATATAGCAGTCTCTATTTCACAGTGGGTACTATTGACTTTCTCAGATGTCACCGCTGGTGAGTCAATAGCGTAGCAACTATTATCGCCCTCAGTTCATATTACCCTGAACATTTATCAGCCCAGCAGTACAGCACGAGGTCACCCATCCAAGTCTTGACCGGGCGCAAAGTCGCTTAACTTCGGTGATTTTACGAGAACCGGTGTGTTCAACGTGATGTGCCGTATCAGGGAACCTTCAAAAGTCACAGTGAAACATACAGCCAAGGGTTCCCGATGGGAATGACAGTGCACTCGCTGAGCCATCAATAAATAGTAAAAAAAAAATTATAAATCAAATTTATGACAGAATTCGGTCAGGTCAGAACTTGATGGTAACAATGCCCTAATGCATGTTCATGCCAAAAATCAAGGTTCTAATTTCAACGGTTCTTCTTATTTTGCCGACGAAAGGATTCGGATGGACTGACTGACTCACTCACTCACTCACTCGCTCATTACCGGACAATTTGCAAATGGTAGCCTACTTCATAGGAATTTATCGAGGCTATATGGAAGGAAGACCCAATTTGTCACAGTGTTGAAACTATTTGCCGCACTTAGGTTGACCGTAATTTGTCGCACTCACAGTAGTGCCACTTATTGTTGTAAATATGGGAGGTTGACCCGACTTCACACTCAATCATGTCAATCATAGCTGTTTTAAATACACAAGATCCATGCCCTTAAAGATACAGATTGTTTCTCAAATGCCCTGTATCATCTCTGTCTAAGTAGCCATTTAGACTTTACTATTCAATCCTGTATTGAGGAATCCACGATATCAGGAATTGAATCGCGTGCCCCCAATGTGGATACTGCGTTTGATCTCTATAATTACAGATCCTGTCTGCGGACGGATGTTGTGAAGCCCAGGTGATTTTGGATCTCATTCTGCTGACAGGTCACTGATTTCCTGTTTTGGGCCTTTTGCTCTATTGTCCTTTCATGAGATGAAAGCACATCATCGACTGGAGTATCCATCATCCTTCTTTATCAACTCCAGAATGGTCCATTAAGCTAGAGTCCTGCTGCTTTTGCTGACTTATCTGTTCTACAAAGTGGCATACATATTACCAACGGTAACGTGGGTTTCAGGAACCAGGACGTATCATCACTCAGATATACTGTGTATCACCGCCTACAGGTATCTCTGAAATCCAGCTGTATCAAAGTGACTTGAACTGAATTTACTTGGTGTACATAGCCTTATATATTTAATGTGTGATCATGGTCATAAGACATTCTACTTCTCAGGAGGTCAGCATTGAACTGCTAATATTCCAATATATATGAACACAATAATCTTGTCAGAAATCCAGCTCTATCATAGTGACTTGAACTGAATTTATTTAGTGTAGATTGTTTAGGGTGTGATCATGGTCATGATACATTTTACTTCTCAGGAGGTCAGCATTGAAGTTTTCACATTTCAGTATACATTGCAGTCTCGCATAAGTCATCTACACACATTTTGATGGTCAAATTATCCTTGTTGTTCTTTTCTATTCATATTTTAGGAGAAGTGAGACGCCATAACCTATGCTTTGTCTCAACGTCATATTTCAGATGGTCTCTATCATACCATGGCAGCTTCAGTAATACGTAAGAAAATTCCAAAATGTTGATCTAACATATGCTTTAACTTGGGCAGGATAGCAACTTTTGATCAGACAAAACCGCTACTTCAGACACTGCTACTGTGATTTACAGTGTAATCTCTCTAAAAATATGTCATTGGGGTTGAAATGTTATGTGTCTAGACTGCAGTTGTTTTGGTTGAGTCGGCTAGCGCTGCTCTTGTTCCTGCATTGATGAGACTACTTTCCTTACATCAGTATCTGGTGCTTACCTTTTAATTTTTTCTTCCAGTTCTGTACAGGTATGTCTATGACCAAGTTTGACAACACAGCTTACAGCAGTGTGCAGAATTTTCTTTAGCCTGAATTTCCTGTGGAGCTGTCAGTATGTTTAATATTGTCTATATTATGAGATAAGCTAGTTCAACATGTTCAAAATGATCAGTTACTGAACATTATGCTCCGAACATAGGCGGGATAAGCACTTTTTAATAGGCAAGGCCAGCTTTGATCAGACATGTCTGATGCTGCTATTTCAGACCTTGGTAGTTCTCATTGCATTATGATTTCATACTCACAGACAAAAGTGGTTGCCTGTTCTAGCATCTCTATGCTTGCTGATCCTGTGTTAACTCCTTTCCTTTAACTGTTATTTTCAGGATTTTCTCAGTGAGCTCTCCATTATTAATGTAGGTGATTCATGGTATATGTGGTATATGTGAATTCATGCTTTATGTACTATATTATACAACCATCATATTAACCTGTCAGCATTGCACAAGATGAATTTGACTTCATCTTATCAACTTTATTTCAAAGATCCATCTTGTGAAAGCGATACTTAATCTTAACCTTATAGCACAATGAAAAAACCTGAGAATCTTCAAGCTTTTCTCTGCCATGCAATTTAACAGGCCGTTAAATGTTTAGCGTGGGAATGTTTGACAAGTGAAGGGTATTACTCATTTTAAGAAGGTTAACTGTGACTCTTTTATTGAAATAAATAAATATATGAAATAAAATGAAAATTTCTCGTGCCTTATTTATTATAATTATATGGTTAGTCACTATGTGACAGATATTTTATGCTGCCCTCAATGGTATTTGTTCTTCCAGTATCAATGTAGATTTCTGCGCCTCTACGTGCATGCACACTTGTGCGTATTTCTATCATTTTCAGTCTAAAGTGTTGCCACGGGTACTATGTACTGTTTCTCATAATTGATCAGGTAATATTCCACCATCCATGGTTGTACAGTAATAGTTCGCCCGTGTTCTCCCATAAAGGCTTTTATTGACGTATTTGCTGATGCGAGGAATGATTTGCCTTAATATTTGTCTTAGACAATATATCTTGCTATATTCCCAGTGCAAAATAAACTACATGTACGGTACCTGGTTGTATTATTTCACACATTTGCACAATTGTGATTTAGTTAGCACTCTGACCATTGGTCTGCTCATGAAGATGTAAGCATTTGCAGTCAAAAGTCAAGACTTCAATTTAGCTCCAACCAGTTTCTGCCATTTCTCATGTTATCAAACCAACCGAGAGGCCAGTGGTATCTGCTCCTCATCCTACTGTATTTTGTGTTACATATCGTAAGGGCTAGGTCAGAGACTTCGGGTGGGATGACAAGTTCCATCTTGTTCTCCACTGTTATATGTGGCCCTTTATGCTCCCCACCCAATCTAATTAAAATTATATCTTATCTGCTCCCCCATTTGGATATATACAGCGATATAACAACATTTAGATTATTTGCTCATTGGCCGCATGTTCTATCATATAAAATATAAATATGTGTTCCCCACGCCCCTGCTATGTTATCATTTGTCATTTGAATAAATGATCTGTCATTTGAATAAATGACCATAACCATTGTCATTTGATTGAATGACCTAACCAGAAATTCTGGGTATTGTGTCTGTCTTTCCCAGCAAACTGATCTCATTCTCTGACCTAGTCTATCTCGAGCATAAAAGGAAATTAGGGTTACCATAATTAAGTTATTGTGAGAATCGACAAGAAATATCTTTCTAATATTGTCGTGATCATGGTTTTATTGTAAATGTTGAGAGTTATCGCCCTTATATTAGACTCTCCAATTTTTGATAAAGTCCACGAGGCGGGTCTTTCATAAACTATCTGGAATTTGTTTCTGGAAAATGTTAGTGATGGATTTGGTTTCTCCAGTTTGCTACAGAAATCCGCTCTATCTTCACTCAATGATCTGTCTTACGACATTTTGTAACAGGTGGCCCAGCTTTGCTGGTATAACAACAATTACATTTAGATTATTTTGCTCATTGGGGGCATGTTCTATCGCTGGATATTGTAAAACATAATTCACATACTTCATATGTGTTCTCCATGCAGCTGCTATGTTATCATTTGTCATTTGAATAAATGACCATAATCATTGTCATTCAAATAAATGACCTAACCAGAAATTCTGGGTACTTTCCTTGTCTTTCCCAGCAAACTGAGTTCATTCTCTGACCTATTCTATCTCGAGCATAAAAACAATTGTGCAAATCAAACTGTTCGAGGAACCAAAATAATGCCAAGTGAAGTTGAGATTCTCAAATATCTGGCGGGTCGTGAAGGTATTCCGCCCCCCCCCCCTACACGTTTTCTGCCGTGCTCCAGAACAAAGAAACATCGACACCTTTCAGACTCATTTGGGGTCATTTTGAACCTGTTGGCAAAACTCCCCAAGCAAGGCATTATGAGTTGGCTAAATCCAAGATGGCGGCCGTGGATAGCGACAGTGTGGGCGTAACTAATGTCGCGTTTTGGCTAGTTTTCTGTTACATTTTTGTCTTTTTAGCGTAAAAGTGCACAAAAATATTTATTTAGTATCACTTAATTATTTTCTAGTTTTCTCCGCCATGCATGCGATGAAAATTACCTGAATAAATCATTTGAAGAATGATACCAAAAAAAATCGAGAATGCTGGCTCAGCCTGCAGTGGTCTCCAGGATAGAACAGGATACTTCACTGTCCTGGAACTCCCTGGAGTGCAATTACAGAGAGACAGCTAAATCGAGATCAAGATGCGAGTATCCCCGGGACAGTACGTGTGAGAGAGTGGGACCGAGAGAGTGAGTTTAATTACAAACCCGGTTGTATGGCTAAATATACCGGTAAGTAAATATCGCTGAGCATTCCCTTTGAACGACTTTCGTTGATATTTCTTCAAGCTATCGACAAGAAATGATCTTGCCTTTCATTTATTTCAAATGCCATCTTGACTAATTGGAATCATTTATATTCCAAGTGTGCGAGTCCGTGCTATCAAGTTTACATCAAGGCAGAGTCAGGCGAGGCAATTGTTCATTACATATGAAGTCGATGAAGTCGGGATCATTAATTGTCTGTTACCAGAGAAAGGTAATTAGTGACATGTGGAGGATGAAATCACGATTGTAACCACATCAAGGCTCAGTACACGGGGTACGATATTGCGTATCATATAATAGACAATATAAATCTGTCTTGATCTGCACATTGATATATAAGCATTTGCCGTTCCAAGCAAAGGACCAATGTTTGAAGTACAGCAGGCAACTAATCATTGCGTTCACATCTTCTGGATGATTTTCTTTGGAGATAACCCTGTTTATATTAATTAACAGATCAATTACGTCAGAGAAAAAAAGAAGAAAGTCGGCTACGGCTGTGTTCCTTATTTGTATCATTTTTACATTGCTTTGAAGATATGCATGGGGGTCAATTATTTGTTCGGCATTAACTTCGGCACGCCTTCTCTTAATCGCTCATACAGCTTCTTTTTTTCTTTTCTTTTTTAATCAATGGTCTTATTTTCCTGGGCTTCAAAATAGTTTGTCGGACACGTTGAACGCGTTGAACTTGTTATCTCATCAAAAGAGCTATACGAACAAATGTTTTCGCCGACCTTCGATATTATTACGGTATTATTTTATTTATTTATTGAGTTCAGGATCCAACAGGCACAGGGCCCAATCACAGGTCTGATAAAAACACACCAATCATAAACACATATAACAAAAGTACACAAAACGAAGAAATAATAAAAAAGACAAAAGGTACCCTATAACTAATACATATACGGAACAAAGATAAAAAGATTGAAAAAGTGTCGTGTATAATATACAAGTAGTTATATCGCGGCTATAAAAACTTACATATATGAGATAAGAGGTAAATAATCATTTTAGGATAAAAATATCGCTGATATAAAAGAAAAAAGTCTAGGAAGCAAGATATCACAGATATAAGACGGAAAACGAAAATTTTCTAACATTGATCCTTGATCTAGATGGTCTAAAGATGTCAACAGTTCGGAGCTTCCTAGAGGGACAGTTATACTGGACCTGTTATACAAGATACATAAGAGTCCACTGTAGAGTTAACAGATTTGTGTAAGAAAAAAATATCAGATGCCTGACGTCGGAGTCGTAGAAGTGGCAGATTAAAATATTTACATAGCTCTACATACTGATCTGAAGAATACATAACTTTGGATTTAAAACATATAAACTTTACAAATTTTCTTTGTACATTTTCAATCTTGTTAATCAAGTATTGTTGAAATACAGAGATTTAAGAGATTTGACGCTTGTGAAAGATTTACAGGTGCGTCTTAAAAAGCCAAGCATTCGGTAAGATTTACTGACAATTGTATTTACATGGTTTGCAAAACCAAGGTCTGACGATAAAGTGACACCAAGATCTTTTACATGATTAACTCGCTCTATGCAGATACCGTAAATGAGGTAGTCTGACAAGATCTTGTTTCTTTTATTCGTAAATGAAATTATGTAAGACCTAACAATATTTAGTTTCCATGTAACAAACATGTCTAGATCTAGTTGTAACAGTTGGCAATCTCGTTCAGATTCAATAGTTTTATACAGTTTCGTATCATCCGCGTAAATTGATAAGGATGAGTGAGAGATACATGTTTTGATGTCATTGATATATAAGGTAAAAAGAAGCGGGCCAATAAGCCATCCCTGAGGCACTCCAGATATGTCTGGCTTCCATGACGACTCTTTACCATTTAATGTCACTCTTTGGAGTCTATCAGTTAGGTAAGATTCCAGTCAGTTCATAAGAGCACCAGAAAACCCGTAATGCCTTAGTTAGTGAGCTAAAAGTTCGTGAGATACAGTCAAAAGCCTTGCTCAGATCTAAATAAATGGAGTCCACTTGCTTTTTTGAGTCAAGAGCTTCGGTTAGAAAATCCACATAGCAGGACAAGTTAGTCTGTGTGTCTCTGTTCTTGATGAAGCCATGCTGCTCGGTGATGAGACTTGTTCGAACATGTTCAAATAGTTGGTCATTCACGGCATTCTCGAATAGTTTACCAAAGAAGGGTAGCAGGGAGATTGGCCTGTAATTTGCCACGTTGTGGCGATCACCTTTCTCGAAAACGGGCACAATATTGGCCTGTTTGAATTGCGATGGAAACACTCCGGACGATAACGATGCATTGAAGATCATGCTGAGTGGCACACGTCGGCACATTCCTTAAGCAATACCCCAGAGATATTATCAGGTCCACATGCTTTGTTAATGTTCACATCCTTGAGAAGCTGTCTGATGTCACTGACATCAACTTTTATATGTGATAGGATGCTGTCTTGGGATGTGTTCATTTCAGGTAATGTTTCAACATACGATGGAGTGAATACACTTTGGAAAAAATCACTGAAGAATTCCACCATTTCGTCGACGTTATCTGTTTCAGAGTCCTGAAATTTAATATGGCCTGGGATGGACCCAGTCGATTTCTTTGATTTTGCGAAACCCCAAAAGCGTTTTGGATTTGTTATCGATGACGATTCTACCTCCGCTACATAGTCGCTGTACTTGTCCCTCTTCATGTTTTTGAAACTTTTCCGAAGTACAGAGAAGGTGATATAGTCATCGTTAGTTCTCGTCCTTCTGTAATCAGAGAAAGCCTTTTCTTTGTCTTTGGGGAGAGAGATAAGATCGTTCTCAAACCATGGAGGGTATTTACGTGCGCGAATAATGGTCGAGGGGACACAGTCCTTGATTGCCGCATATAGGATATCGTAAAACCTGGAGACGCTGGTTTCAATATCACTGTTTTCAATAATGGATCCCCAGGCAACTGCGGCGAGAAGGCTATTCATATGTCAAAAGTCTGCTTTACGGAAGTTGTACACCTTTCTTTCAGCGTGTCTTGCCGTTTCTTTACTTTCCAGTTTGAGCTCACAGTGTAGAGCGTCGTGTTTTGCAGTAACCGCTTTGTTAGTTAGACTGACTTCACAGGGGACTCCAGTTGTACATACGAGATCAAGTACCTGATTGTTACAGGTGTTAAATGTATTGAATTGTGAAAGGCCGTATTCCTCTAAGATCTCGAGACAACGGCCTGATTGATTTTCATTCCAACCGTGCGGCCTTATATAATGTTCTAGCTTTGTCCATTGAATGTCTGAACGATTGAAGTCGCCACATAATACAATAGTGTCGCGGTCTAAGTTGGCCGTGTTATACACTTTGGACAGCGACAGTAAAAGCTCGTTCCAGGTGTCAAGGTTAGACCATGACGGAACATAGACAGACCCGATAAATATACTATGCTTTTTTGTCGGGTTTACCAAGGGTAAACCCTACATTAGTATCACTCTTCAGTTTTTCTTTTTTCTTCTGCACATGTGTAGTTTTGATCTCCTGCCCGGAGACTGTTCTCAGTTGATGCCCCTTACAGCATTCATGCCCCTAACAGCATTCATATACACATTTGCAATGCACGATAGCTTGTGCATTGAATGTGATAATTGGGACATTATCGCAGTAAATTTTATCTTTCCAATTTCTATTGAATTTGCCTTTCCAATTTATTTTATCCGGTATTTGTTACGGCGGGAAGGGTAGTCATTCGGCACGGAATCCATGGAAGTTTTGTTGTAAGATCACAGAGCCAAGGTGGTGTTCACTTTAGATAGGGAATTGTCCTCAACACGTTTTTGATACACACAGCTGGTGGGCTAATTTTTGTCTGAAAAGCGCCAAATTGACTATTTCTTTTAGTCTACATGCTTGGTGATAATAATCTAATAGTGTAAAGAATCGATCAGATAAAGAATAAATCGAGGCCCACAGATAAACACGACGAGACTTACAGTGGTTCAGACCTGCTGCATTGGCTTATTTAGCATTTTTCGGTGCATTTGCAGTCGACATTTTCTCTTGTTGCAAATTTATGACACCTTCAACCAAAATCATATTTAGACTGACTATTTCAGAATTATTTGTTGTTTAAAATAGCTAAAATTGGTTTTGGTTAAAGGTGTCCTATTTTTGTAACAAAAGAAAATCTGCACCAAATAAGCTTTAATAGTGCATAAAAATAAGAAAATAAGCCAATGTACCAACTTTGGTGCGCCATAAATCCGTTTTCGTGCATCTGCAGCCCTTCATTATTTCGTGTGTTATAATTCAGCATGTAGGCTGAACAAAATGATCCATTTCATATCCTTTTGATAAAAGTGAAAGTTTGGCCCTACAAACCGAACAGCTTGAGGACGATTTTCTCCCTTAAATGATCACAAATATGGGACTAATAAACCCTTCTGATGCAAGTAAACCCGACATCAGTACTTTAAGTACTTTGATTAAAATAAATTTGCACCCACACAAGTTCAATGTCTGGGCAACGATTTGGTGTAAGACTCACGAAATATAATTGACAAAGGATCTGCTGCAAGTTGTATTGTCAGTCTTTTGTCCAGGATATTACCTTTTCAATGGAAGGTCTTACACCAAAGCCTTGCCAATAAATCGGTTGTTCGTCTTTCTAAACCAAAATCACCAGTCATACAATTTTCCGTCGTTTATTAACCATTTGGTATAGCGACCTCAATAGATCATGGAAAATGGCAAAAAAAAGATAATTCTTTACAGTTTAGAACATTTACAACCAATATTTTATTTTATCCCGAGTAAAGAAACAATTTATCACTACACATTGTATACCGGCTTGCTGAAACCAATGTCTCATGGCCTAACTATACTATGAAATTGAATTGTATTTACTAAATGTCATAGAATGAGTACAATTTTCCAATATTACCTCTCCTTTCAGTTGATAAATATATTATATATTCCCTTGGTATATTTAATATGGAAT
This sequence comes from Hanleya hanleyi, assembly GCA_036873755.1. Taxonomy (NCBI): domain Eukaryota; kingdom Metazoa; phylum Mollusca; class Polyplacophora; order Lepidopleurida; family Hanleyidae; genus Hanleya; species Hanleya hanleyi. Next base: position 145,887 of record JAVTVY010045676.1, on the reverse strand, counting down.
GAGCTACCCTCCTCATTACATGGTCAATATATGAGAAATCTTCTCTATTTTGCACATTTTCAAGGCAAGGATTAACCGAGATGCAGTGCATATAACCAGAAATTGAACATAATTGATTTTAGAAACGAAAACATTTATCGGCGATCCTAGTCAACAAGTGGCTGATCGAAAGTTGTTCATTGCAATTTTTCACGTGGAGAGGAGGCCAGGCAAGCAAATGGAATCGATAATACAACGCTTTTCTGTCCGATTCGCTATATAACACCATACCAATTATAGTCTGCATAGGATAAACACGGTTTGTCTTCACATTTCGTGTATCATGCAGAATTACACGCCCATAAAGGGAAGCATTTAATTGCATAGTTGTGTTTTACTACTCGCAATCTCGCGAAGCAAAGGTAGTTTCCAAGGTTAGCTATCAATGCGACCATTTCGCTATGTGCATTTCACCAAGAAGTCCACTGTAATGGACAAGAGCAGAATACTGCCGAACGATGGACTGAGCATTCGAAATCTTTTGTCATTCTAAAAGTAATATGCTAATGTTGAAATTTAACGCCGTTGTAAGAACCGTAATAAGAGCTTCGTGCACATAAAAGTGATAAAATTGTTGTGTTTTCGTCCAGCTCTCATTCTACACGTATACCAGCTCGCTATATTCAACAAATGAACCGTTATACTTTTTTATAAATGTGAAAATCCTGTATCATTAATCGTGTATATTTTCAGAACCCGTGTCAGTGTTTCAATAGATTCGAACTAATGTTTTTATGACAGCTGTAACTAAGTAAAACTTTATGATACATATGCTATTTTGTAAATAAGCCGATTTTAGCTACGCATCACATGGAATAGGTTTGGAAAACTCAATAAATAGTCAGCACTATAGATATCATTTTGACATATCAGGTGATATCGGGTGACATTGAAACAGTAAACCACTACCTTAATATCTTTTTTTAGACGGACGGTCAAGGTCATAATATCGCTTTAAAAAAGATTTTGATGACATTTATCGTTAGAAACGGCTACCCATGCTAACATAGTTCTTTGTGTGATAGGGATCAAGATAGGAGGGGATACCACCCTGATTTTGGGTATTTAAGGTCATTTTGGGGTCACTTTTCAAATGAGGTTCAAAATGAGTAAAAATCGGCTATAATTTTAAACTGTACCGTACTAATTGTTACGAATGGGTATCGAAGCTGAATCAGTTGTATGTTGTGTATAGTTTATGGTAGGCATAGCTGACAAGTTAATTATTCAATTATGATCATTCTGGGGTCATTTTTGGGTCATTGAGGTCAAAAATTTATATAAAAAATTAAGTATAACTCAATATCCACCGTACAGTTTGTTACGAATGAGTATACAAGCTTAATTAGTTGTATGTAGTGGAGTGGTTAAGGTAGTCATAGATAACACGTTAATTCGTAGAATTAAGATCATTTTGGGATAAATATCATGAAAAATGGGCTATGAATTAATATCCTCAGTACTAATTATTATGCATGGATATCCAAGCTGGATTAATTGAGTGTTTTGTCAGGCTTAAGGTAGTCATAGATAACACGTTAATTATTCAAATTATTCGTTTTAAGGTCACTTTGGGGTGAAATGAGGTCAAAAATGTGTAAAAAAAAAAATGGTTATGAATTAATATCCACAGTACTAATTGCGATGAATGAGTATAAAGATCGTTTGTAGTGAATATGTAGGTATAGTGACAATTACATAACCATTGTGATATCTGTTGAGAATTATGCAAATAGACTCAAGAATTGGTCTGAAATGACCAGACATGGTTTGAATTACTTCAGTTGTAGCAAATGTCTGCTTCAAGCTAAAAACAATCCGACGAATTTGACGAATAAAATGTCCCAAGTTTAACAAGAGTTTCGCATGACTCCACATGTCCGCCATCTTGAATTCCTCAATTACTTTTCTAGCTGTTGATCATATTAATAAAGCCACAGTGGACCCGTAAATTTTGCGAATAATCTTGGTTTTGAGAAATTGTAAATTTCAACTCCATGTGAACCCAATACTGTGAATTTTACGAGCAAAAGGATATATGAGGCTCAGATGAACCAACATGTCATCATTTCTGAATTTAACAATTGTATTCTCAGCTGCAGATTATGTCAACAGAATAAAATGGACATAATGTGATAAGTTATGGTGTTATTCTGCTCAGTTGTACCTTGTCAAAAAATAATGCATTGCATCATGCAACTAGCATGGCAAAAAACGCGAATATCCGATAGCTCCTTATGTTCGACATTTTGAAATTATCCATCATTGTATCCATCATCTGAAGACTAAGCAAATAGATTAAAAATACGCACAAGGTATTTGGATATGATGCGAAACCCTTCGGCTTTGATAAATTTGCACAGTCAACTCAGAATAATGCCGTGATCTACACGTGCAACATGGAAAAGCAGGATTTTCAGATAACCCCACACGGCTGCCATTTTTAATTTGACAGTAGTATATAGCCCGCAAAAGCCCTCAGGTTGACCTCTTTGCACTTAAATTTGAGGCAGTCACGTGACAGAGGTCAAAGGTCAATGAGTGCACTTGAGTTGACCTGTATCCTTTCATCTTGTCTTTGACCTTGGATCATGTTTAGACATGTTAGGGGTTTTTCCCATCACGTGCGGTATGACGTCACTTCCGGTCTGGGTGAATGGGGCGTGACCTGATAGGACATGTACTGACCTGTCTGTGGGGTTTTTCCCTACAATATCGTTCACTTTCGTGTGTTTTCGGTGAGATGCGAAGGGTATTTTCTTTTCGGTGAGATGGGAACATGATAGGCCATGTACTGTCTGTGGGGTTTTTCCCGCCAGAATTTCGCTGTCGTCTGCTTGGGGTTGTCACGTGCCGAACACCTGGCTCCCCGAATTGCAACATTGTTGCACGTTCGCTACAATGTTGCGGCATCGTGAACACCTGGTCTGGCGTCTGCGTGAGTGAGTTCACGTGCCGAACACGATTAGGAGTGCATGTACGGACTTGTATGCCGTCCATTCATTTGAGTCGGGGACTTGGGGTCCTTACGGTAGGATTTTGCAAGTCATGGGTGGGCGTATGTAAAATGAGGATTTGTCTCGAAACTATAAAAAGCGGAACACGGACTTTACCCCTAAAATAGGGGAAAGCCCCTATCAACCCTAGCCAAAAGGGCTAATATCGGTCCCCCGGCTTATCGGGGCCTGCCTATCAAGTCAATCGGGTGGGTGTATGTAAATTTAGGATTTGTGCCGAAACTATAAAAAGCGGAACACGGACTTTACCCCTGAAATAGGGGAAAACCCCTGTCAACCCTAGCCAAAAGGGCTAATATCGGTCCCCGGGCTTATCGGGGCCTGCCTATCAAGTCAATGGGGTGGGTGCATGTAAAATTAGGATTTTTTTTCCGAAAATATAAAAAGCGGAACACGGACTTTTACCCCTAAAATAGGGGAAAACTCCTATCAACTCTAGCCAAAAGGGCTAATATCGGTCCCCGGGCTTATCGGGGTCTGCCTGTCAAGTCAATGGGGTGGGTGCATGTAAAATTAGGATTTTTTTCCGAAAATATAAAAAGCGGAACTCGGACTTTACCCCTACAATAGGGGCCTGTATTATACAATACAAGGGAAAAAAATTTTCGTGAGCTTTACTATGGCTTGTTGGGTCTTGTTTTTCACGTCTCGCCGAGAAATTTTTTGGGAAAAGTCACCGAGGTCTGTATATAGGCTCATACTGGCTATATGGGGGTAGGGGTGGTCAATTTTTTTTTGTGGGTGTTACTCTGGGTTGTGGGGTCTCGTTTTTCTCGTCTCGCCGAGAAAAACACAATGGGAGCGATTCAGTGAAATTTTTGGGAAAAGTCACCGAGGTCTGTATATAGGCTCATATAGCTCCATACGGGCTATATCGGGGTATAGGTTCAACCTGGGAAATTCACACACGTTCATTGTGATATGGGTTGTTTGGATTTGTTTTTCACGTCTCGTCATTTAGAACACGATGGGAAGGGTCTTGGAGCGCAACGGTGAAATTTTTGGAAAAGTACCATATAGACCATATAGTCCCATACTGGCTATATGGGGGTATAGGTTCAACCTGGGAAGTTCACACGCGTTCATTGTGATATGGGTTGTTTGGATTTGTTTTTCACGTCTCGTCATTTAGAACACGATGGGAAGGGTTTCTAAGCGAAACGGTGAAATTTTTGGAAAAGTACCGGGTAGGTCTGTATATAGGATCATATAGCTCCATGCTGGCTATATGGGGGTATAGGTTCAACCTGGGAAATTCACACACGTTCATTGTGATACGGGTTGTTTGGATTTGCTTTTCACGTCTCGTCATTTAGAACACGATGGGAAGGGTTTCGAAGCGGAACGGTGAAATTTTTGGAAAAAGTTCACTGAGGCCTGGGTAAGCCCACAGGCCTATACTGCATGGTTATGGGGTATAGGCCCATACGGGGTGGAAGTTTTGGGGTCTAGGTGAGCCCCTGACGATCCTATGGTGTCGTATGAGGTCTTATTTTGAAGCTCTCGTGGAGGAGCATCCGACTGGTCTAATAGTTCGTCCGTTTTTAATAGTCTGCGCATGCGCAGTCTGGCCGTAGTATAGAAAGCAGGCATTTTGGGGGTATATGGGGGTGTGTTTGGGGTAGAGATGGACCGCTATGGGTTCGAATGGGTCGTGGAAGGTGTCAAAGTGAAGCTTGTGTGGGGTAGTGTCAGAATGGCGTGTTTTTAAATGCGAGTGGCGTCAAACTGCGCACGCGCAGTTGGTTGTAGTAAGTAAAGTGGCCATTTTGGGGCAGTGCAGGAAGGTATTTGGTGTCGAGATGGACCATCGTTGGTCCGAATGCGTCCTGGGAGGTGTCATTTTGTAGCTCTCGGGGGTGTAGACCCCGATTTGAGGGATGTTCACGTCATCTGTGACGTCATTGGTGACGTCATCAGTACGAGTAGTAGCCAAAGTGAACATTTTGGGGCATTGAAGGAAGGTATTTGGGGTAGAGATGGACCATCCTTGGTCCGAATGCGTCCTGGGAGGTGTCATGTTGTAGCTCTCGGGGTGTACAGCCCCACTTGAGGAATGATCCCGTTATCTGTGACGTCATCGGTGACGTCATCAGTACGAGTAGTAGCGAAAGTGGGCATTTTAGGAAAGTGCAGGAAGGTATTTGGGGTAGAGAGGGACCATCGTTGGTCCGAATGCGTCGTGGGAGGTGTCATCTTGTAGCTTTCATGGTGTACATCTCCATTTGAGGGATGTTCGTGTCATCTGTGACGTCATTGGTGACGTCATCAGTACGAGTAGTAGCGAAAGTGGGCATTTTGGGGCAGTGAAGGAAGGTATTTGGGGTAGAGATGGACCATCGTTGGTCCGAATGCGTCGTGGGAGGTGTCATCTTGTAGCCTTCGGGGTGCAGACCCGATTTGAGGGATGTCCACAGCTCCACAGCATCTGTGACGTCATTGATGACGTCATCAGTAGGAGTAGTAGCGAAAGTGGGCATTTTGGGGCGGTGAAGAAAGGGATTTGGGGTAGGGATGGACCATCCTTGGTCCGAATGCGTCGTGGGGGGTGTCATCTTGTAGCTCTCGGGGTGTAGACCACGATTTGAGAGATGTCCACAGCATCTGTGATGTCATCAGTACGAGTAATAGCGAAAGTGGGCATTTTAGGAGAGTGAAGGAAGGATTAGTAGTATAAAAGCGCATTTCGAGCCCTTTTGACCTAGCGGCGCAAGGCGCAATGAGAATATTCGCGCGTGTGTGTGCGTGTGTGTGTGTGCTTTCGTGTGTGTGTGTGTGTGTTGGTGTGTGGGTGTGTGTGTGTGTGCATGTGCGTGTGTGTATTCGTGTGCGTCTGCATGTGTGTGTATGCGTGCGTGTGTGTGTATGCATCTGTGTGTGTGTGTGTGTGTGTGTGTGTACGTGTGTATGTGTGTATGTGTGTGTGTATTTTTCTGTCTGTATGTGTGTATGCGTCTGTGTGTATACGTCTGAGTGCGTGGGTATGTGTGTGTGTGTGTGTGTGTACTTGTGCGTGTGTACGCGTGTGTGCTTGCGTGTGTGTGTGTATGCAAGTGTGTATATGCGTATGTGTGTGTGTGTGTGTATGTATGCATGTGTGTGTGTATGTGTGGGTGTGCGTGTGTGTATGCGTGTGTATGCGTGTGTGTGCGGGTGTGTATGCATGTGTGTATATGCGTCTATGTGTGTGTCTCCGTATGCAGGCGCACGCTCCTGTGGTGCACCATGTACCCTAGGATGTTCACGAATGTTCCACCATCCCGGCCTTCTATCAGGCCCAGGTCAGAAGCTCTCATGTCCTGCATGTGAATAGTCAGTCACATTGTGTGTGTATGCGTCTGTGTGTATGTGTCTGTGTGTATGTGTGTGTATGTGTCTGTGTGTATTGGTGTGTATTGGTGTGTGTGCGTGTGCTTGCGTGTGTGCACGCGTGTGTGCGTGTGGGCTTGCGTGTGTGTGTGTACGCGTGTGCGTGTATGCGTGTATGTGTACGGGTGTAGGTGTATGTGTGTGTGTATGTATGTGTGTGTGCGTGTGTGTATGCATGTTTGTGTATGCGTCTGTGTGTGCTTGCGAGAGTGTGTATGCGTGTGTGTATGCGTGCGTGCATGTGTATGTGTATGCTTGCGTGTGTGTACGCGTGTGCGTGTATGCGTCTGTGTGTATGCGTGCGCGTGCATGTGCGTGTGTTTGTGTATGCGTGTATGTGTGTATGCGTGATGTGGCGGTGATTACGAGCTTGGTAGGATTCTAGATTAACCTGGGAAGGATGGGCAGTTCCATTTGGACCAATCTTTCCACAATGTCGTTAACCTTCGTGTATCTTCGGTCACTTCCGAGTCTCTTCGTCCGAGTCTCTTCGGTCACGTTCCGAAAAGACACGGAGGTGCCCGAAGAGACACGGAGGTGCCCGAAGATGTCACGGAGGTCACCGAAAATGTCACGGAGGTGCCCGAAGAGACACGGAGGTCACCGAAGACGTCACGGAGATCACCGAAGAGACACTTCCGCTTCCGTTCACGTGACCGGAACTGACCTTTGACCCCTGCGCCCGCTAACAATACCGGATAAAAATTGCGCGCAGGTGTCAAAGGTCAGTTCCGGTCACGTGAACGGCAGCGGAAGTGACCTCACAGAGGTCATATGCAAATGTCACTTCCGAGCTCTGAGCTCCACACGCTTTGAGCTCCAAGAGCTCCGATCCAAGAGCTCTGCCACACGGGAGCTCCCACCACCACCACCATCACCACCGGGCGTTGACTTCCGTGACATGTTCGGGCACCTCCGTGTCTCTTCGGTGTTCTCCGTGACATCTTCGGTGACCTCCGTGTCTCTTCGGGCACCTCGGTGACATCTTCGATGACCTCCGTGACATCTTCGGGCACCTCCGTGTCTCCTCGGGCACCTCCGTGTCTTTTCGGAACGTGACCGAAGAGACTCGGAAGAAGAGACTCGGAAGTGACCGAAGATACACGAAGGTGAACGACATTGAGGAAAGATTGGTCCAAATGGAACTGCCCATCCTTCCCAGGTTAATCTAGAATCCTACCAAGCTCGTAATCACCGCCACATCACGCATACACACATACACGCATACACACAGACACGCATACACACAGACACGCACATGCACGTACACACACATACACACAGACGCATACACGCATATGCGTACGCACACGCAAGCATACACATACACACGCACGCACGCACACACACACACGCATACACACTCTCGCAAGCACACACAGACGCATACACACACATGCATGCACACACGCACACACACATACATACACACCTACACACATACACGCACACACACACACATACACACAGACACATACACACAGACGCATACACACAGACGCATATACACACATACACACACAATATGGCTGACTGTTCACATGCAGGACATGAGAGCTTCTGACCTGGGCCTGATAGAAGGCCGGGCTGGTGGAACATTCGTGAACATCCTAGGGTACATGGTGCACCACAGGAGCGTGCGCCTGCATACGGAGACACACACATAGACGCATACACACACATGCATACACACCCGCACACACGCTCATACACCCGCATACACAAACGCACACCCACGCATACACACACACATGCATACATACACACACACACAGACGCATACACACACTTGCATACACACACACACGCAAGCACACACGCGTACACACACGCAAGCACACACACACACACACACACGCACTCAGACGTATACACACAGACGCATACACACATACTGACAGACACATACACACAGACACATTCACGCATACACACACGTACGCACACACACACACTCACACAGATGCATACACACGCACGCACACACGCACACACACATGCACACACACACAATATGATTGACTATTCACATGCAGGACATGAGAGCTTCTGGACCTGGGCCTGTTAGAAGTCCGTGATGGTGGAACATTCGTGAACATCCTAGGGTGCAGGGTGCACCACAGGAGCGTGCACCTGCACACGGCGACACACACACGCACACACAGACGCATACACACACACATGCATACACACACACGCCCACACGCACGCACGCATACACACACATGCAGACGCACACGAATACACACACGCACATGCACGCACACACACACTCACACGCGTACGCGCACACACACACACACACACGAAAGCACACTCACACGCGTACACACACTCGCAAGCACACACACATACACAAAGAGACATACATGCACATGCATACACGCATACGCAGGCATACACACGCAAACATACACACACACGCACACGCACACACACACACGCACACACACACGCGCCAATACTCTCATTGCGCCTTGCGCCGCTAGGTCAAAAGGGCTCGAAATGCGCTTTTATACTACTAATCCTTCCTTCACTCCCCTAAAATGCCCGCTTTCGCTATTACTCGTACTGATGTCACCGATGACGTCACAGATGCTGTGGACATCTCTCAAATCGTGGTCTACACCCCGAGAGCTACAAGATGACACCCCCCACGACGCATTCGGACCAAGGATGGTCCATCCCTACCCCAAATCCCTTTCTTCACCGCCCCAAAATGCCCACTTTCGCTACTACTCCTACTGATGACGTCATCAATGACGTCACAGATGCTGTGGAGCTGTGGACATCCCTCAAATCGGGTCTGCACCCCGACGGCTACAAGATGACACCTCCCACGACGCATTCGGACCAACGATGGTCCCTCTCTACCCCAAATACCTTCCTGCACTTTCCTAAAATGCCCACTTTCGCTACTACTCGTACTGATGACGTCACCGATGACGTCACAGATAACGGGAACATCCCTCAAGTGGGGATGTACACCCCGAGAGCTACAACATGACACCTCCCAGGACTCATTCGGACCAAGGATGGTCCATCTCTACCCCAAATACCTTCCTTCACTGCCCCAAAATGTTCACTTTGGCTACTACTCGTACTGATGACGTCACCAATGACGTCACCGATGACGTGAACATCCCTCAAATCGGGGTCTACACCCCGAGAGCTACAAAATGACACCTCCCAGGACGCATTTGGATCAAGAAAGGTCCATCTCGACACCAAATACCTTCCTGCACTGCCCCAAAATGGCCACTTTACTTACTACAACCAACTTCGCATGCGCAGATTGACGCGACTCGCATTTAAAAACACGCCATTCTGACTCTACCCCACACAAGCTTCACTTTAACACCTTCCACGACCCATTCGAACCCATAGCGGTCCATCTCTACCCCAAACATACTCCCACATACCCCCCAAAATGCCTGCTTTCTATACTACGGCCAGACTGCGCATGCGCAGACTATTGAAAACGGACGAACTATTAGTCCAGTCGGATGCTCCTGCACGAGAGCTTCAAAAAAAGACCTCATACGACACCATAGGATCATTAGGGGCTCACCTAGACCCCAAAAACGTCCACCCCGTATGGGCCTATACCCCATAACCATGCAGTATAGGCCTATGGGCTTACCCAGGCCTCAGTGAACTTTTTCCAAAAATTTCACCGTTCCGCTTCGAAACCCTTTCCATCGTGTTGTAAATGACGAGACGTGAAAAACAAATCCAAACAACCCATATCACAATGAACGTGTGTGAATTTCCCAGGTTGAACCTATACCCCCATATAGCCAGCATGGAGCTATATGATCCTATATACAGACCTACCCGGTACTTTTCCAAAAATTTCACCGTTTCGCTTAGAAACCCTTCCCATCGTGCTCTAAATGACGAGACGTGAAAAACAAATCCAAACAACCCATATCACAATGAAGGTGCGTGAATTTCCCAGGTTGAACCTATATCCCCATATAGCCAGTATGGGACTATATGGGCTATATGGTACTTTTCCAAAAATTTCACCGTTGCGCTTCGAGACCCTTCCCATCGTGTTCTAAATGACGAGACGTGAAAAACAAATCCAAACAACCCATATCACAATGAACGTGTGTGAAATTCGCAGGTTGAACCTATACCCCCATATAGCCGGCATGGGACTATATGGGCTATATGGTACTTTGCCAAAAATTTCACCATTCCTCTCCGAGACCCTTCCCATCGTGTTCTAAATGATGAGACGTGAAAAACAAATCCAAACAACCCATATCACAATGAAGGTGTGTGAATTTCCCAGGTTGAACCTATATCCCCATATAGCCAGTATGGGACTATATGGGCTATATGGTACTTTTCCAAAAATTTCACCGTTGCGCTCCGAGACCCTTCCCATCGTGTTCTAAATGACGAGACGTGAAAAACAAATCCAAACAACCCATATCACAATGAACGTGTGTGAATTTTCCAGGTTGAACCTATACCCCCATATAGCCAGTATGGAGCTATATGAGCCTATATACAGACCTCGGTGACTTTTCCCAAAACTTTCACCGATTCGCTCCGGGACCCCTCCCATTGTGTTTTTCTCGGCGAGACGAGAAAAACGAGACCCCACAACCCAGAGTAACACCCACAAAAAAAAATTGACCACCCCTACCCCCCATATAGCCAGTATGAGCCTATATACTGATCTCGGTGCCTTTTCCCAAAAAATTCACCGATTCGCTCCGGGACCCCTCCCATTGTGTTTTTCTCGGCGAGACGAGAAAAACGAGACCCCACAACCCATAGTAACACACACAAAAAAAATTGACCATCCCTCCCCCCATATAGCCAGTATGAGCCTATATACAGACCTCGGTGACTTTTCCTAAAAATTTCACCGATTCGCTCAGGGACCCCTCCCATTGGGTTTTTCTCGGCGAGACGTGAAAAACAAGACCCCACAAGCCATAGTAAAGCCCACGAAAAAAATTGACCATCCCCATACCCCATACAGGCATTTTCCCTTATATTGTATAATACAGACCCCTATTGTAGGGGTAAAGTCCGAGTTCCGCTTTTTATATTTTCGGAAAAAAATCCTAATTTTACATGCACCCACCCCATTGACTTGATAGGCAGACCCCGATAAGACCGGGGACCGATATTAGCCCTTTTGGCTAGAGGTGATACGGGTTTTCCCCTATCTTAGGGGTAAAGTCCGTGTTCCGCTTTTTATATTTTCGGAAAAAAATCCTAATTTTACATGCATCCACCCCATTGACTTGATAGGCAGGCCCCGATAAGCCCGGGGACCGATATTAGCCCTTTTGGCTAGAGTTGATAGGAGTTTTCCCCTATTTTAGGGGTAAAGTCCGTGTTCCGCTTTTTATATTTTCGGGAAAAAAATCCTAATTTTACATGCACCCACCCCATTGACTTGATAGACAGGCCCCGATAAGCCCGGGGACCGATATTAGCCCTTTTGGCTGGGGTTGATAGGGGCTTTCCCCTATTTTAGTGGTAAAGTCCGTGTTCCGCTTTTTATAGTTTCGGCAAAAATCCTAAATTTACATACACCCACCCGATTGACTTGATAGGCAGGCCCCGATAAGCCCGGGGACCGATATTAGCCCTTTTGGCTAGGGTTGATAGGGGCTTTCCCCTATTTTAGGGGTAAAGTCCGTGTTCCGCTTTTTATAGTTTCGAGACAAATCTTCATTTTACATACACCCACCCATGACTTGCAAAATTCTACCGTAGGGACCCCAAGTCCCCGACTCAAATGAATGGACGGCATACAAGTCCGTACATGCACTCCTAATCATGTTCGGCACGTGAACTCACTCACGCAGACGCCAGACCAGGTGTTCACGATGCCGCAACATTGTAGCGAACGTGCAGCAATGTTGCAATTCGAGGAGCCAGGTGTTCGGCACGTGACAACCCCAAGCAGACGATAGCGAAATTCTGGCGGGAAAAAACCCACAGACAGTACATGGCCTATCATGTTCCCATCTCACCGAAAAGAAAATACCCTTCGCATCTCACCGAAAACACACGAAAGTGAACGATATTGTAGAGAAAAAGCCCACAGACAGATCAGTACATGTCCTATCAGGTCACGCCCCATTCACCCAGACCGGAAGTGACGTCATACCGCACGTGATGGGAAAACCCCTAACATGACTAAACATGATCCAAGGTCAAAGACAAGATGAAAGGATACAGATCAACTTAAGTGCACCCATTGACCTTTGACCTCTGTCACGTGACTGCCTCAAATTTAAGTGCAAAGAGGTCAACCTGAGGACTTTTGCGGGCTATATACTACTTTTGACCATCCTGGAGATATATAAAAAAAGATTCGAACTGGGCGTAAGATGTTAATCTATACTCAAAGATCCCTCTGTTTTGATAACTTTCCGCAATGTGCAAGAATAGTGCCTTGAACAATAAGAACACGATGAAATATTGTGATTTTCAGATGACCCCCATATGGCCGCCATTTTGAATTTGACCATTAAATCTTGATCTTAAGGATATGTAAATAGATCCACCAATGGGTATAAGAATAGGTTAACCAGAAAACTATACTGTGAAGCCATGTGACTCTGTCATTATGTCGGCACCTCTTCCCACTTCCCTTTTATGTGTTGTAATAAGATGTTAGACTATGGTGAGAGATTTCTCGGTTTGATAAATCAGATGACTCCATATGGCCGCCATTTTGAATTTGACCATCAAATCTTGGTCTTAGTTATATCCAAATAGATTCAAAATGAGCCTAAGATGTCAAACTATGCTAAAAGATCTAGGTGTTGATAAATTTACATAATGAGCTGAGAATAATGCCCCGAACTATAAAAGCAACATGAAAAGTGTGATTTTCAGATGACCACATATGGCCGCCATTTTTTCATTTGACTATCAAATCGTGTTCTCAGACCTCAATTCCAATAATTAACTACACATACCTGCGATAAAGTCCTACAGTACATAAAACTAATTTATGTGGATACCCATTGATAAAAAACAATATCGGGATGGAAATTAAGTTAGGAACGATTTTGGCATTATTCTACCAAGAAAGTGACCCGAAAATGACCTTTAATGCCCAAAATCCTGGTGGTATCCCCTCTCAACTTGAACTCTTTCAAAAAAGAGCTAATTTAGCTTGGATACCCATTTGTAAAAATGCCATCATGAGTTACATTTGGTGTCCATGACCGGCCATCTATATAATTCCAAAGCCAATTATGAACTTTTCTACGGATTGTTTGATGGTATGGGCTTGTTACGCCTTTCAACCTGAGGGAGATTACCTTCTTATATATACCCTGGCTGGGGAACACTTCCGGTTCCGACCTTAAAGTTGCCTTTGAGGATAGCTGTCCCCTTAGAGGATCAAAATTTCTTCATTCAGATATTCACTACTTCATCTAACATTTGGTGAAAAAAATGAAATCAAAATTCTAATTAGAAGTGCTTCAATATTAGGATTAAAAAATTAGTTTTTGAGGCACTGGAAAAATTAAACAGATTGCCTTACAGGTGATCCGATATCCAGCTGGGAAGAGATTAACCTTTCATGCGGCTGTATTAGTGGTTAATAGCTGCCTGAGTGTATATTGTATTATTAATTAACTCGCAGGTACTTCGCTCAGACACCCGCTGTGAAGTAACCAGCAGAGACGTGAACATATTACGGTTTTTACAACAGCGTGAACTTTCAACATTAGCATATTACTTTTAGAATGACAAAGGATTTCGAATGTTCATTCCATCGCGATAGAGAATTTCTTCGACGGTATGCTGGTCTTGTCCATTACTGCGGCCCTTACTCGAGCGTAGTCTTTCGATAGCAACCGTTGTCTTTTGTTGCCGAATGTTTATTCTCATGTAAGTCATGTTCATTTCCACTGCATTCGTCCACGAGTTGGTCAGATTATAAAACACTTAAATCACCCAGCACGACAGACCAGGGCGACGTCATATTTATCACAGCTGTCAATTCGAGGACTGAGTTTGTGACGATAGGATTGTTGTGTTTCGAGCCGAAACAATAAAAAACATTGCTTACATGTGTTCCTCCCTCCCCACAGAAGTGGGTTCCCACTCTCCAATTTTCGATCCCAACAATTCCGCGTATTTGTACTGGGCCTCGAAAGAAAAGCAAAAAATGTCTCCAAAGGGAAGTAAAAGCGTATTGTTTTCTTCAATGGTCTGCAATAGTTCAGTGTGATGGCACTTGGACGGTTTAATCTGAAGAAATCTGACACGAAGCTTATAGAAAGAAAATTTTGTACTATTGAATATAGACGAACAGTGAGATAAGGTTTGTCCATTTTATTATACCCTTGCAGAAATATGTCACAAATATCGGACAAAGCTAGGTTCTAACCACGTTCGACCGGTTCGGTATGGAATGATGTATTCTTTCGAGAAGTGTGACTGGGAGGATTGTAATCCAATTACCTTACAGGGCGATCTGATTGGAGGGATGTGCATGCCGTATTGTCGAATAACTGTGTTCGTCGAGAAATAAATGGAATTTCACATCGTGCTATATGCATTACATGTCGGTGTATCATCGCCAAAACAGGTGCTTTACACCTATCAAGAATGTCAATTTCGTCTGTGCGAAGCTCACTGGGCAAGTTTGTAAAGTCGAGTAATTGTGAAGGTGGAATCGAACCCGCAGTGCATTTGCCTGTCTATTGGGATGTCTTGGTGTAGTGCATGGTGCCCAAGACATTCGTCATCCTTGCAACGGTAAAGGGGCAATTCTGGACAAGTCTTTGCTACCTTGAAATGAACATCCGACGATGTTTCTGAAAGTCATCGGTTATCTATGAAAGCCCACGCTCAACTAAGAACCATAATATGTCGACTATTTTTGCTACATGCAGAAACGGTAGACCAATAAATCGGGATGTGATCTTTCCACACCAAAATCACAGGTCATATAATAATTTTCCCTCGTTTACTTACAAATTAGTTTAGTGACATCCAATTGAAATTAATATTATTTTTCATCCCGAGTATGGAAACATTATATACTACACTATGAAATTGAGTTGTATTTACTAAATATCATGGAATTAGTACAACTTTCCAAATAATATATAGAAAATAAACTCCTTCCAATTGATAAAATATATTATATATGCCCTCGTTATATTTAATACGTAATGAGCTATCCTCCTCATTACATGGTCAATATACATGGAATCCCATCTATTTAGCACATTTTCAAGGGAAAGATGAGCCGAATTTCAGTGCATATAACCAGACATTGAAATTAATTGATTTTAGAAACGAAAGAAGTTAGAGTTACCGGGGATCCTAGTCAAGAAGGGCTGATCGAACAGTTGTTCGTTGCAATTTTTGACAGACAAAACCAAGACCAAATAAGGAAATGGAACGCTCGTCCGGATTGCTATAGCACCACACCTAATGTAGTCCCAATACGATAAACAGAGTCTGCCTCCCTATTTCCTGTAACAAACAGACTCACGCCCATAAATGGAAGTATTTAATTGCATGCTTTTGTGTTTTACTGTCCTCAATCTCGTGTGGCAAAGGTACTTTTCAGGGTTATAGCTATCAATGCGAACGTACCGAAATGGCGAAAGGCAAGGCTTTTGGTGTAAGACCGACCTACCATTGAAAAGGTAATATCCTGGACAAAAGACTGACAATACAACTTGTAGCAGATCCTTTGTCAATTATATTTCGTGAGTCTTACACCAAATCGTTGCCCCGAAATGTGCCTTTCGCCAAAAGCGTAGTAATGGACAAGACCAGCTTACTGCCGAACAAATTCTCTATCGTGATGGAATGAACATCCGAAATCCTTTGTCATTCTAAAAGTAATATGCTAATGTTGAAAGTTCACGCTGTTGTAAAAACCGTAATATCTCAGCTAAACAAGTTTTAGCAAGTTTTTTAAGTTTAAATTGGGTTTGAAACCGCCTTGACGAATAAACTTGGTGTTATAGTTATCCAGAATAAACAGGAGTTCGAGTAGGTCCTATAAGACAGATTAAAAATGTATTTGACAATAGAATACAAGCAAAAAATCAGAACTAATTCATCAGATGTTTTTCTGGACACATTTTGCCCGATTTCTAGCCTTTCATTTTTGTACAAAATCCGAGATTTAAACGTTAATTTCTCGAAAAGTATCCATGCTACGCTTTTGAAATTTGGCATGTTTGTTGCTTATAATGTGATCTAGTAAACTTTTTTGTAAGTTCGACATAGTTTTTTAATTATTCAACTTTTAAGACAAACGACCGTAAAATAGTACGGTTTTTTCAATTTACATGTATTTTAGTAAAATAGCTGTAAAAACAAAACCAAGTAAAAATTTTAAAAAATGACATGACGTTACTAGATGGAATTGTCTCCTATCAAGGTGTGCCATCAAAGTTGAAACAAGACCAACACTTTTCATGAAATTTCAATTGAAAAATGGACGCTATTGTTTTCATTTGAATTTTTTTAAATTGGAATATTTTCTGCACAGTAGCAGCGCCGGTTATACAAATCATATAGTTGGAATCCCTACGGTGTACGCATTCATAAAATATAAATATATAAAATATGAAAAGTATCCTCCTTATCCTCTAAGGGGACAGCTATCCTTAAGGTTTTCCACAAGACCAGATTGTTTTGAAGATAAACTGTTGTTTATTTACTGGAGACGTCGATCGTGGTACGAAGAAATATACGAAGAAATTTTCATAAGCCTTCATGTAAAGGATAAATTAGCATGAACAGCCCACGTTAAGGAGGACAGATATTAAAGTCTAAAGACATACAAACGGATCAGCCAAACAAACAAGTCCAGCACTGAATCCTGTTTGAGGAAATTAATTATTATCGTTCAGGAAAGCTGACATCTATTGATCGGTCAAGTGGGAGAAATTCACAGCAGCATATCTACAGTGGTTGGAAAGTTTACACCCCATCAAATCTGACCACTACTTTTAACACGGACACATGTAATGTACAGCCAATGATCTATTAATTCTATAATCGAACATTGCCTATTTGCGATACAATATGGAGGAGTCCAAATCAACAAAATCACACCTCATATTTTATCTCATAACTCCCCTACCGGAAGTTAATTATTATTATTTTTTTTTTTAAATTTAAATAAATTCATATGCCATCTAAATGTAGCATAGAATAAAAATAAGAGGATAAATGATATCGCATGCAATTCAATCCGCGACATAGAAAATAAATGAAAATTGCAAAATATCATAGATCCATGAATATCCACTGACTTCAAACTAGACAATAAGAATCCATAACGGTAGGATAAGTGCAAAGCAGACGAATACCTTAAGACCTTGAGTTTCTGGTATCACATTATATTGCCTCACATTCACCGTTCCAGAAAGTTAAAGGTTTTTCGTGCACAGAATTTTTTTTAACTAATTTGCGCGACAGCAGGGTCAATTCATGTAGGAGAATAATCGAACTCAGGTTGTATAGGCGTGAGGCAGAGTATTTAACATCAACTCGCCACCAGACGGTGAGGTAACAGCGATAGGTACATGATTTGAAAATTTACTCGCAAAACAAAGAGAAATAGGTTGAAACGATACAAACAAGCAAAACTGAAAAGTGTAAATATGTCATTCGATATACCTCCGGTGCATAAGCGGTCAAAATCTTTGCAATCTAAATCAGCCAAACAGAACTTCCTACAACGTTTGGTAATTTTTAACCTGATTGAACAAGTGCGTTAAATTCTGTCTAATCATTTAAAATACAGTTATTTCCTTGTAAAACACATGCACAATCAATAAACAAAATCAGCAATCAAAACGTCATCAACATACGACTCTAAAATACCACACAGAAAACAAAAATGACAACCAAACAAAATTCAAATACATGAATATCATGAAGTCAAATCTTTCATCCCTTGCTATCTGTCAACAATGATGAAATACATCATTTGACCGATAGAACATCAGTGCATTACATCAAGGTAAAGTAAAACATTTATCTCATTGGTAGCGCCAGAAAAATCATAGAAAAAAATCAGCCAGTTACTTCAAAGAACGTCCCATAAAACTTATGCACATCATCAAAAAGTTGTATGGTGTTCAGCCGTCATCCACATCATCACTCTGTTTCTGGAACTCTCAAATAAACCAAAAATATCGGACATTACCAAGTAGTGAATTTCGTTAGCATATTGCCTAGCTTTCCTTCATCCACATTTCAATATTCAAATCTAAAATAGATAAATACATAACATTCTATCTGTCTCATCATCGTGAGAGCAAGGTCGTGACATTCATCCATCAATGTAAATGAATGCTCCCTATAAAACATAGTCCTGTCATTAGCTAATTTCCAGAGTAAAGCGACGAAAATACATAGTATAAGATTGCATTAAAAAAGTGAATGTCTTCAACACAGAACTGCTACCGTATGGTTAAAATATAGTTCTCACAATATGTATGGAACGACACACTCGTTTAGCATGATTCTTATACCTTCTTGCCATTAACCACAACGTTACACGATCTCCGTCACGCATGACGCTACTCCATTGACAACATAATGTTATGACTCAAATGGTGATTACAGTAAAACCTAGAAAAATATATGAGTTTCGTTAGGCTGCCACCATACCAGTCTACACTCAAAGAAACACAATGTCACTCAATTCCAACAAGTTTACGATGAATCCACTAATTTTCACCCTCAAATTTAGAATAGGTTCCGAAATCCATTAACAGGTTTTAGCTCAGCTTGCTAGATTTCAAAATCTACAGCTATATCTCAACAAGTCATGGCATATAGTTACCAAAAATTCCACATGATCCGCGTTTACCGGAACACTGCAAGCAACTATCCTCAAATGTTATGAATACAACAATATCTTGACAAAATAGAGCTACTGAAGCTCAATATCAAAAATAATAATATCTGTGTGTATCCCTATCCAGGTATATGCATTTAATCAGTATCAAAGATGCTTGGATGTATATCATTAAGAAAAAAATTCCAATACTTTATCAACAGTCTTGACACCCCTTAAACACAGTCCTGAAAGTTTATAGCCATTTCTTAGCAAAGTTTTTGTCAGACATCTTCTCGTAGTAGAGATGTAGACATGCAACATTAACTGAAATTGTCACTACTTGTCCGGAATGTTGAAAACAAAACACAGAAGAATAACCAAAACGACCACTACACAATAAAATCAAATAGCAAGCTTTCAGCTTGACATGTCGGCTCCTCGTCATCTCTAAATTGTTACATGTACGAAGTCAGCACAAAAGCCGCTTGAATGACGAAATCGATTCTGTTACATTACCGTAGCTTCTATGGATACTCATTGAATACAGTTTCAACAATGCAGAGACAAATCCCTGCTCTGGCCAAGTCGTCGGCTTCCTCCGTCTTCTCATATATATATACAGCCAGAAAAACGGTGTTGGCCCAACACCATTTTTTAGTGTTGAGGCCAGTTCAACACCAATAAGTGGTGTTGAGAAATGGTGTTGACATAATTCAACACCAAAATGTGGTGTTGAGGCCAGTTCAACACCAAAAAACGGTGTTGAGAAAATGGTGTTGACCCAATCCAACACTGAAAAATGGTGTCGAGACCAGTTCAACACCAAAAAACGGTGTTGAAAGAATGGTGTTGAAAATCTAACACTGAAAATTGGTGTTAGACCAGTTCAACACCAAAAAACAGTGTTAAGAAAAGGAGGTGTTTCGACACCAGTTTAACGCTAAAACGGTGTTAAGAGAATGGTGTTAAAATTCCAACATTGGAAAAAAACAAGGGTTATGTGAAACCCGGCAGGCTCGCCGTTTTGGTTTACGCCAATAAGGATGTTACCAACTACAAATTGATATTTGAATTTACTTCAATTTCAAAATTTCAAATTTCAAGTTAAGAAAAATGCAATTTTAATTGCCAGCCCTTATAAAAAATACCATGGTTTACAACAGATTGAACCATGGTAACCACGATAATACCATGGTTGTCATGGTAATAACATGGTACATATGGTTTACATGGTTTGCATGGTACTACCATGGTAATACCATGGTACAGATGTACCATGGTTCAATGTACCATGGTTACTCTGTTCAACTATCGTAATACCATGGTACAGATGAACCATGGTTCAATATACCATGGTTAACCACTTTGAACAATAGTAATAGCATGGTACATAACAACCATGGTACAATATACCATAGTTAACCAAAATATTATTTCCCCGATTTTTTGGCGTAATGTTGTTAGTGACAAAAAAAATACAATTGGAAGGATTTCAATTTACGACAAATAAATGAATGGATGCAAAGTTATATGCCTGTGAATAAAGTTGAATGGCTGACAGAATGGCTTAGAAACCGGTAAAGTTAAACAAATGATGTCTACCAAATGTACTGATTGTAATTTGTATAAGCATGCCAATAGCGCCACGTCGTGCGAGGCAGGAGAGAAATGTTGACCTCTGAACAGTTATATATTCGGTACTCTGATGAACGCTTGGTCTAGAACAAAAGACATTCTTATTTTCCTGGCTGGAATCAGTGAGGCTTATAACATGTTTAATTGTGATCCCTGCATTAATTATGGGGATTATAAACAAGGATAGAGTCTCCCCGTAGTTCCCGGAAATAGGAAGTTCAACTCCGCAAACTTTGACCATGCAGAGCTACGGCGTTGGCCTTGCTTCGATGAGAAGACGTCTCACGAATAGACTGGCTGCCGACTTAGCATGCTGTGCATGCGGTTCAGTACCGCATGACAAAAAGTGATGAAAATCTTACTAGCCACTGTGCTGATGAATAAAATATAGTTTTGAATATCCCTAAAATATGCATATATTCGGCAAAACTAGCTGCCTGGCGAATAGAGAAGGGAAATGTGCGGATAGCTGACAGGCCTGACAGTCAACATGTGCTTCAAAGCTTTATACGATTTTTCCTAAATTTGAAGCGAATACGGAATTCTCAACTTTAATACAGAGTATTTTTATCAAAAGTATTTGTCAGTTCAGTAGTTCAAGCTGCCGAATAAATCCTTCGTCGGATTTCGACTTGTCAGACAACAACAACACACGCTAGTCAGGCTGACATTACGTCGCCGGGATTCTCTATTTTATTTTGTGTTTATCTGCGGTGATCAGTCAGGCTATTCGCCTCTTTCTCATGTGTCGATCACATGACCTGCTGGGTGAGTCCCGGTCGTTTACGTCGTCAGATTTGCATATGGAGCATGCTACTTTTTCGTTGACAGCGTCTGTTCCATATGAGTGAAAAGTATACAAGTTGTCTTGCTCGAAAGCTAATGTACTTCTGAAATATTATCTACCAGAATCAAACTGCAAAACTACTTTTTAAAAATATTTCCCATTGACTTCAATGTTATTTTCGTGACCGTCAAATCTCACGCAGGTTACGTCCCATAAGATAAGATAAGATAATTCTTTATTGTACAAGCGTCAATGACTGACAGAGTACAAAATTCACATAACTATAACAACAGCTCAATTAATTCCAAACTTACAGGACATATATTATCATATTCCCATATGCCGTCGGCTGGAACTCACCCAAAATGTACCACGTGACCGCACTTGTGCATCTCCCGATTTGTTTCTATACTTCGTTGATTTCCGTTTTTTTCCGAATGGCTGATCGATTCCGTCAACATTCGCAACTTCTCGGGGATCTCCGGTTTGAGATGTCCCTCGAAGGCCATTGACGCCATATTGGACTAGAGCGTGGTCACGTGTGTTTCGGTGTCACGGAACTGTCAGTGACGTCACGGGAATTATATCTTGCCAATACGTGGCGTGTGTACCATTTAAACTGATGGTTTTCTATTGAAACGTGCTTCGAATGAAAAGAATAAACAGTTTTTAGAATATCTGACGTAAATCAGAGACTCGCAGGGAAATATTTGCTGATATTTGGGCTTCGGAGCCACGTCACATCTGGAGATTCATAGGAAATTCATGTCGTCGTCCCCCGAGCGTAGAATCAGTCCCCTTCGTAGATTTCCGCTCGGGAGTTCCGAATGTTCCGTCAAGTGTGAGATCGAAAACGAGGCTTCTCATACAACAATCATGGCGGAAGGTCTGCGGAGTGTAATGGTACTAGTTACTCCATGCAGTTCTCTGTCGAACGACAGAATGGGGATTATTGTTCGCGGAGTGAGAATCTAGCATTACTTTAGGGCTCCTAACTCGGCAAATTGTTGACACTCGTTGCTCGAGTCTCCCGTTGAGCAGCACGGGCGTCGAGTCAAAGTTTGAAGGGTCCGAGATTAACAACAACAACAACAACAACAACAACAGAGACGTCTCAAAGCCCCCATGAAGTCATTCAACAATGAAGTCGTGGCTTGCTTCGTTCTTTTCACCTTGTAATTATCAATTTTAAAAAGCTGAAAAGTCCAACCCCCTCCAAAAAAGACACTGGTTCGACATCAAGTATCTCGATAACCGTCCACGAATAAGTTGACTGAACTATGCCACCATGGCATGCAAGCTAGCTGTCTACGAATTTTTCAACGAGGATAATGCTCTGGAAATAGCCGACACGCGCATTATCAGTAGATCGCGGGATGAGCTCAACAATGATTCCCGGGACTTCGAATCCATATGCGAGTTGAAATGGCCACAGCGCAATACAATAGTTGTTCCAGCCAAAGTTTTGAGATTCAGTGGTAAGTACTGTAATAAATAAAATTATGTAATTCCGAGTGTTATTTATGTTAAATGTATCACTTGATATCTCATTTTTGTTGACCATATATTTGTTGTTGTTGTTTATCATATTTGTAGAATGGCCACCTTGCTTTAAATGCTGAGCAACAGGAAAACGTAATGGGGGGGGGGGGGCTGGCCCCTCCGCTTTTTGGGGCCGCAGTGTTATAAGTCCCATCTTAGATAGCTCCGGTTCGACATTTAACATGGCTGGTATAGAATTCAGTCCCCATTCCCCTTTTCAAATGTGCTCCATGGCTCCTGTAAACAATTCGATTCATAGCATGAATAAGAGGGGGATAACATTAATGTTGTTAAGATTAAGTTATGTGATATTTCACTATTTCAGACAAGCGTCCCGAGCTGAAGTCCATACTGGACAGACTTCTGGATGGAGAGAATATATCCGACATTAGGAAATCCCTTGGTAGGCTGGGAAGAGAACAGAGAGGCAAACGAACGATATCCACAAGACAATCCTCCAGTTCCGAAGATTAGGTAATTCTATAGCAAGTGAAAAATCAGCTCAAATTAAGTTAAGGATATGTAACTTTCCTTCAATGGATGTGTATTCGCCACAACACACCTCAGAAGAATTTCGATTGCGGAACTGGATAACTGTCTGTATGTTTGATTTTCTCCTTGTATTTCAGGGGCCGCGGAGCTGGGGGGGGGGGGAAGCAGTCCAACATTTAACTTGACCGGTATAGAGTTCAGCCCCCTCACTTTCAAATGTGCTCTGCGGCTCCTGAATTGTAACAAGGTGTGATATGGCTATAACTGATTGTTTCTAGCATACATTTTTTTCTATTTCATCAAGTATTCTGTCGCAATAAATGAGCATTTAAAAAAATTATTGTGACAGTTATTTTCCATAATTAAAAAAAAAAACACAGAATGCAGATATGCATTACGTATGCTAGATTATTAACTCCTCACTGTTATCTTTAATGAATTCATTTTGTATTTTTAGAATGAAAGTCCAAGAAAGACAAACAAGAAAAGCAAAGTAACTAGCGAGAAGAGGGCTGAAAGGGACATCTTGTCGATTCTCAAAGAAAGAAATTGGCAGAAACAGGTATGTACATAAGGCTGCAGTGTCCAATAAACACTTCTTTATGTGGCAATTATATTTTCATTGGTGAAGCGTTAATGTGTTATATCCCATGATCCAGAAAATGTGAATATGTGTTAAGTTTGCCATATCTTTCAGATCAAATATATTTATTGTTTACAGATCAATAGCACAATCATACAATATTATAC
The DNA here is from genome assembly GCA_036873755.1 of Hanleya hanleyi. Classification (NCBI taxonomy): domain Eukaryota; kingdom Metazoa; phylum Mollusca; class Polyplacophora; order Lepidopleurida; family Hanleyidae; genus Hanleya; species Hanleya hanleyi. Next base: position 121,427 of record JAVTVY010045676.1, on the reverse strand, counting down.
AATTATATGATCCCAATGAGGTAAATATGTTTTATGTACTAGAGAAAAACAATATTTGCCGAGGCCAAGGGTTCCCACACAAGAGGAAGTAACTCAAAATGTATATTGAGTAGATCACCTCCCTTGTCGTATCATGGCCGTGATAGTGTTAAAGTAATGTAAATCTCTAGTTTTCAACTCTTCCAATACAAAGGGAAGTAACTATAGGTTTTACTCTCATAAATCATACTCATGTCATGGTTTCATTTAGAATATTTGTTTGGGGGCCTTTTGGAATATTTTCTTTGAAAAGAAGTGAAGCCAAATTACTCAAAATGTAGTGTATTTGAAAGAACTTGGAATATTTCAAAAGGAATAAAGAATTAATCATTTATTTTTTGTGAAAGGCCTACATGGATTCCTGTTTTTGTTTGACTTTATCCTTCTTGTCGACCAAAACTGAAATACAACCTTCACCACTTACTGCCTCGTACATATTAGGTTTACAAATTCTTATGTTGATTCCTTTTCTTTTCCAGAGGTAATCCAGCAGTACCATCCCAGCAAGACGACATCTGATATCCATTATTACATGAGGGAGAAACTGAACAACTCGGCGAAGAATTTCATCAGGAAACAGAAAAAACTCAACAGTAGATATGTGATATGATACGGCTTATAGCATTGGACACACCGGTTCTCGTCAGATCACCAAAGTTAAGCAACGTTAAGCTCGGTCAATACTTGGATGGGTGACCGGGCGCTATACTGGCTGGACTGATTAATGTCCAGGGTAATGGAAACTGTGAGCACTCGCGTTCTGGCAGATGTAGGCACCGTCATGATATGACTGAAACAAGGTTGAAAACGACGTTAAACCCTACTTCTTTCTCTATCTACACCTAGTTAACATACTAGTATACGGAACCAAATTGACAGCTATATGCTATGTTTGCATGAGGTCTTATTAAACCTTTATAAATCACTTCAACTGCTTTAGTTTCTTGAGCATTCAGTCTCTTCAATTCATCTGATGTGAATGCAGATTTATTCCAGTACAATGCCAGACTTAATACCATGGTACGAACCACTATGTTTTTGGTCAATTTTATCATCGTTTTACCATGGTGTATGCAGTTTGTCACAGTACATGTACCATGTAAAGCCATTGAACCTGTAAAGCCATGGTACATGTACTGTGGTCATAGCACGGTACCATGGTAGAGCCATACTACATGTAGCATGGTAAAACCATGGTTCTATGGAAAAACTATGGTACTAGTGTTCGGTTTGTTCTTTTCTGTACAAGGGAAAGTAAGCTTGCTCAACAGTGAAACTTTGCACAGTAGCTAAACTTTCACACTGCATTGAATGCCCTTTATCTGTCCATACTGGAGATTTATATTGGTCATGTGAAAGGGACGGCAAGTTCACACTAGGCCGATGAGATCAAATGTGGCCGTGGCCTCTAGTTATACATGAGTGTCATAATATCATACAATGAAATATTACAGATTGCGTTTTATAATATATGTTCTTTGTCTATCAATCTTGTTTTGGTTTTTCACTCACCTCAATTGATACACCCTTTTCATTTGCTGATCGATCAGTTTTGATGCGGACAACACCAAATAACAGCGTTAACTAACACTGATAAATGGTGTTGAAGCGGGCTCAACACCGTTCTGCAGTGTTGACTGACAAGTGCAGATGCTGGTTCAACACCAATTAACAGTGTTAAATAACACCAATAAATGGTGCTGAAGCTGGCTCAACACCCTTTTTTAGTGTTGACTGACAAGTGCCGATGCTGGCTCAACACCAATTAACAGTGTTATCTAACACCAATAAATGGTGTTGAAGCTGCCTCAACACCATTTTTCAGTGTTGACTGACAAGTGCTGATGCTGGCTCAACACCAATTAACGGTGTTAACTAACACCAATAAATGGTGTTGAAACCGGCTCAACACCATTTTTTAGTGTTGACCGACGAGTGCGGATACTGACTCAACACCGAATAACGGTGTTAACTAACACCAAATAACGGTGTTAACTAACACCAATAAATGGTGTTGGGGCAATATGGTGTAGGCTCTAACTCAACACTGTTTTTAGGTGTTGAAGTCAACACCAATTTTTAGTGTTAATTAACACCATTTTTCTGACTGCATTTTAGGGTACCGTAAATTCTGCGTAAATGAGTCAAAATTGGGTACAAATCGGCTATAAATTAATATCCACATAGGCATAGTTACCATTATGTAAACAAATATACTAAAACATTGACGTAAGATGACAGCTTTTGTGTCAAGCAGCTCAATTCTAGCTTCCAATATTTAAAGAAATCGAGGTAATTTTGTTGCGAGCAAGGATCGAATTGAAGGTTAAAACGCGTCAAAAGCTCATTTTTAATAAATTTGACGTATTTTACGCCCTTTTGGAGTTCTGTGCAGTAGGCAGTCAAGAACCAGAATGAAAATCAACTCATTCAATTCATCTTTCCATTCCATACAGTTTAACCATCAATATATTTTGGTTCTGACTTGGTCGCCTTGTTGACACAAATGTGTTTACTAATTATACAGGGATACAATACTATATATATGGATATTTGTTATCTCAACAGGTTAGACGCAGCGCAAATTAACACTTAAAGGCAGAGCTACTGTTATATCTACTCTATTATTGTCAAGGCTGTGATATCTCTTGTCGGTAATTAATATCCCATCTTGTCATATGGGACACTAAGTCTCATTTAGTATCTTATGGTACTATTATCAAGTCAACTAATGAAGGGGGATTGAATTTTCCTGACATTGAGACTAAAATGAAAGCTTTCCGACTCAAATTTTTATCACGTTTTTTTAATGTGTCTTTGAAAACTATTTGGAAGGACTGTCTTGGCTATTTTCTAATGAATTATTATACATGTCGTATAGGCCAAATTTATTTAACTCACTGCCGCTAATTTATAAAGAAATGTTGTCAGGGTGGTATGATCTTCAGAAAGTAGCGGCTGTCACTCTTGAGTGCAGAGATCATATGTGGTCTCAACCTGTGTTCTATAACCCGAGAATTTTGGTGGGAGGCAAATGTTTGGTTTCTGACATTTTCTTAGGATCAGGGCTCATTCTTGTTAAACATTTCTTGTACGAAGTAATTCCTGGTTTTTTGCCCACGTCAGCTATTTGTGAGATTGTACTTGAATGTTTCCCTGATGCGAACCTGACGAAAGTTTTCAATATGTATGAGGTCATAAAAGCTTGTATTCCGCGTGAGTGGGTTTTTAATGAGAAATGTTAGTGTATCATAAACGGCCACGAGGTTTTAAGTATATCAGTAAGAGGTAGTATTCGGCCTTCAGTTAAGTGTGTGACGATGACTTTTTATTCATTACTTAGAAAGAATGTGGAGAAATCTCCGGTAGCAGATATTTTTTGGGAACAACAGTTTCCAAACTTTGATTTGAGTGGGTACTGTCATCTTGTAAACTTACCTGATGTACTCATTAATAGAAACATTGTTTTTACCTCCGTCGATCAGACGGAGGTCTAGGAGCGCAACGTGAAATCTCCCGCCAAATAATTGTCATATGGGGAACCCACGACTCATAGTATTTCCAATAGGGATCGTCATGGTTCCCGACGAAATCTTGAATGTTTTCTTTGGACACAAATGAATGCTTACGTCACAAAAGGTGTGTACCCTTTGCAGCGCTTCCACCGGGTCTCTTTATTCGAGGGTACTAAATTCGCGCGTGTACTTATAGCTTCGCGCTGGTACAGATGGCCGGTATCATTTGCGTACACTTCGCCATCCATAAGTCTTACCGCGTATAGATGACCGAGATGGTTACAGGTTGGGCCGGTATCACGGTGGGAGGGCAAACAACCCTCTGAGAGAGGAAAGTGCATTCTGGGATGGATGTAACTACGATGTTGGGAGGAAAATGTCGTATACCGGTGACCAAGGTGAGAAATGATCGCGTGTATTATGATTATTACGGGCGATAATCTTGCCCGATATATTGCATTGAAGGCCCATACCAACATAGATTCGGGATACACTTTCATACAAGTATTTCATAATGCATATGACCAACAGAACGGGTACAACTCGGGCACTATATTTGCCAGAGCGAATCAAACGTGCCAAATTGGACAGATAAATAGTGATTTAAAGAAACTGAGATCACCGAGAGCGATAGTTTTCAGGCATATGAAATATAGTCCTGGTGTAATCATATGCAGAACGTTGTTCAATAGTGGAATATGTGATTAAACGCTCATTCATGGGTTTAAATATTTGGCGAATGTAACCCGTTTGCAGGCAGGGTCACACTATGAATGTTAGCGATTGTAACGCCGATGTCAAGAGTAACAGTCACTCTCGAGAATACTGCTTCGTCGCCTTTCGGTGAATGTTTTTATGTGAATGACCAACCAATGAGACCATAAACGTGATGTAAATATATTAAAGAATCATACGTGAGATGACAGGCTGTATGGGACCATATTTTGTGGAATGGTCGCTTTCTGAGAGTGAGTTCTGTGGGATGCATTCCAGAAGATTCCAGTTTCTGAGTGTGTATCACTTGCTCTATATTTCTAGTTCCATGTGAGTTAATGGTATCCCACTGTGATGTAGAAAATATCTTCTATCATGTATTTTCGAGAGAATAAGGCCTGCAAAATGACCATTTCTTATTCCAGGAACACGCGCTGTCAGAAAAAGAAAATATGGCTTGTCATTGAATAGGGTGAAACAGCGGAGAAGAAATACTGGACAACTTGGTAGGATGATAATAGCATCATGCAAATTTTGCAATAATATTTGTCGAATTGAATAACTAAGAAAACACATATTAAACACCGACACCTTCTGATTTGTACATGCTATATTCTAGATATGAATACTAAGTTCACCGCTATGTTATTTGGTTTGGTTTGGTTTGGTATCATTTATTCACCATCCAAAATACAACATATATAAAGAAAAAAGCAGAAGTTACAATATATCACAAAGTATGAGTTTCGCAAATATTAGGGTGGCGGGAGAAAACCCTAAAGGGTTTGTTATATCCCAAAGTCAAGAATAAACAGAAAAGATGCGTTGATTCAATCTCTGAGATGTTAGTGTGAGGCAACGAATTACAAAGTATTATAAACAAAGCATAGTGGTAGAAAGTGAATAAAGGGTTAATATGATATTGGACTATTTGGGTTCGACGCGATAGCTTAGATATGATAGCCGCCGCCTTGCTACGGTAGGAGCCAGTTTCAATCGAAGTCTGTAATCAATTCGCGGTTTACCAAGACATAAAACTGCTATGCCATTACTTTTGCCCCTTCCGCTTCGAATACCACCTTCTTTCGCGCTATATATCGCCCATAATATTAGTTAGACACCATTTCTAATCATCACATATGCTCAGTGTGTGGGACGTTTTCTTAAACTCGCTCGCTGGGCGGATTTTGTTGGAGTGAAAAGGAGTCGTTTCTACCCCCCGGCGGAGTCTTGCTGTCCATGTTGCAGCAGACAGCTGCGTTCGTGGATATCTGGTGGAGGTTCGGATTTCGGAAGAGGGCGAGGTACGAGTCTGTGCTTTTCCTAGATTCCGGTATTTGTTGAAAACCGCTACCGGGCCTATGTGATCGTGAGTAGAAGTGGTGTCTAACTAATATTATGGGTGATATATAGCGCAAAGGAAGGTGGTATTTGAAGCGGAAGGGGACAAAGAGTGATCGCAGTTTTATGTCTTGGTAAGCCGCGAATTGATTACAGGCTTCGCTTGAAACTGGGTCCTACCGTTGCAAGGCGGCGGCTATCATATCTAAGCTATCGCGTCCAACTCAAATAACATAGCGGTGAACTTAGACATTCAGTAGCCATGGCTGAAAGTGATAAAAGAAATGTTACATATAAATACTCCTAAAGTCTACTTTGGAAATATGCCATTTAACCCTAGTTAAAATATCTGACCCCTGATTAACGCAGTGGTGTATTCTCACTACCCTCACCGCCATGCTGACAATACATACGTTTCCATGGTGGTTTTGCAAACACATTTGTCGATCGCGCACTTACCCTCACCTTTGCGCACTACTGGACATCATTTTCATTGAAAAGATAGTGCGCCTTAAATAAAAAATACCATAACGACATACCTGTATATTACAGAGAATTTACATTGTTGAAAATGCCCACATCCTTTACCCTCGATTTGGGGCTCCATATGGATAATTTTAACGGTTGTAATTAATATATGGCCGACGAAAGACCATCTAGCCGGCCATTTCTGTATTTTTATTTATCGCGCACCACCCTTTTAATGAAAATGATATCCAATAGTGCGCGAAGGTATAAAGGAAAGTGCACGGTAATTATGTTTGTAAATCACCATAGAAAAGTATGCGTTGTAGCGGTGAGGGAATTGAGACGATATGAATCTTTAACTACGTCACAGTGTCAGTGTTGGGGACAGCCGACCAGACCCTTCCTCATTCAGAGGGCGTAACGCTCCTCTCTACATGGGCGTCCTGGGTCAGATTGAGTTTCTGTCAGAAATTAGTGTGATACCTCTCACAAGATGATCTGCCATTAATCTGCAGGGATATCTGCATCACCTGCTGCGTTATAACAGCTGGTTCCATTCAGTTCTTGCGCTAATTTCAACTCCGAATACATGTACTGTACGTTTCTGATGACCATCGGGAAATTGTACCCACTCTTACGGGATCACGAAAACAGTAGGACACATGAAATGTACATTAAAGCAATCCTTGAGGTGTGTATTATTCAATAGGACATAATGCAGGAACATCGGGAAACGACAACTCTCAAAACTTCAAAAGACCTCCAGCTGTCATTTTCCATTACCTGCTTCGTTCGCCTCAACCTCTCCGGAACGTGGTTACATTGTATCCCAGAATGCACTTTCCTCTCTCAGAGGGTTGTTTCCCCTCCCACCGTGGGTATGCGACGAAGACAAACCTGCGCTTTCATAAAAAGTAAATTTTCACGAAAGAAAAACTCGCATTCCAGATAGTATAATTGGAAACTTCCTCGAGAATCTCTGAATCGGCAAAAAGATAAAGGACGAGTGTCATTCACCAGGATGCGAGTCGGAAGTGAGAAGTCAAATTCAAAGTCAGAGGTCAAAAACGTAAAACTCCGAAGAACTCTCTCGGCTTTTTCTTTTCTTTTTTTTTAGTTGGGGGGTGAGGGTTGGGGAGATAGCGACTGAAAAAATATATCTTCCCATGCTTCAATCGTTATCTGTGAATCCGATCAACAACCTAGCCGGATAATCTGTCAAAAATTATCCGTCGTCTGGGTAAGGTTGAAGGGTCATCGGAAGCTCGAACTGTGATACAGGCAAAAACTGTTGTTGTTGTAGTCTGGAAAAATAACTCTGCCTCACGAGGCGCTCTCTCGGCTTTTTCTTTTCCTTTTGTTTGAAGATGGGGGGGGGGAGATAGCGACTGGAAATATATATCTTCCCATGATACTTCAATCGTGCGCTCATGAATTCCACGGAAAAGCGGACATTGCTAAACAGCCCTTTTTCGCATAAAATTCACTCCACATTCTGTCGTAGACCCTATATTAGCATGCTGTTTGTTCTATTCGCTTCCTATGATCCCCGGGAACAAGCCAATAATAGAGAAGATGTGTTTTAATAGCGAAATATTTTTCCCGCAATTTTTTAATATGAAGAACTCGGGAAATTCTAAATTGTCAAAGAAGAAAAATTGCACTTTACTGAAAACTATACTATTTTGAAACATCTGCAGAAAAGATATGCATGTGGCGGGAGCTGTATACCTTAGTAAAAATAAGAGGTCAGAGTTTTAATTTTCTAAGTAGAAGAGATAAATTCACTCTAGGAATATTTTTTTGAAGAAAATGTGTAATTAATAAAGCACTTTTACCGATAAGATTTAAAAAGCGCACTCGTGATTCCATCACGATTTTTTGTCGATTCCGTCACGGACTAGATTTAACCCCTGGGATGATCCAGTCGCGTTTTTCTCACGATGAAAAAATCTTATCATCCTTGGGTACTGTATGTTAGTAAGAGATGTCATATAAGAATAGTCAGATTGAAACAGAGCAGCAAAAAAATAGACAAGCAACACTAGTCAAGAGTCATGTCCGTTTCAGGTGATTCCGTCACGAACATTTCGAAGCATGTGTAAACGCAGGGGGTTGTAATAATTCGACACAGGACTCGGTGGTAAAATATAGATAAAACCAATTGCAGAGGTTTTATTTCGGTAGTCTGTAATAATTCATATAGTACAGGAGGGTAGCAGTTATGGTACTGAAATATATGGAAACAAAGGATAACTCAGTACGTTCCTATGTAAATCGGCAGAACATTATGAAAAGCGGTATTTACAAAGCAGTTATATTATCCAAATATTATAAGCAAATAACATACTGACGAAATGGACGGAAAATACCTTTTGAACAGAGGTCAAAATGACCTTCAATTACCGCAACTGAGAAGAGTAATTTAGATATGTAAATATATAGGAAAAAGCAATGCAGGAAACTAGTAAACCTACATTATCAAATAAGTAGACAAATTATTTACTAACCTGGTAAAACAGAACCTGCTTTACACCAAAACTACGGGAACCATCTGTGCTGTCCAAACTAACAGAAGTAACCTGTCCAGTTACTAAACAAAGAATGGCTCAACAACCAGTCCAAGCATGAAGGAGTACCCCTCCTGCATGATAGGAGTGGTCCATTATCTGAAGGGGTATTAGATAGCCCTATCCATGTAGAGGGTGGTCAGGTACTAAGGCTGACCCAAAAGTGATACTATTACACAGTACCGCCCCACAAAAAAATGTTGTCCTCAACATTCGGAAAAGGACAAAAGAAACGTATCTACAAAAATAGAAAATACATATAAGCAATATACTCCGCACCATGTTATACTACCTTTCTGATAAAAATCCTGTTTCTATATCGGCCTATTCGAAAAAATGTATCGTTAATCCTATATCGACTAGAGTACTACCAGGAAAAATCCCTGAAAAATCCTACAGTGCAGCTAACCGACCTAACTACTACGAAATATATTAACACCCTATAACTTTTGCTAGTGTTTTCAACATTTCTGGTCTACTCACTATCTCTGGACTATCCTTGATCAAGGACATAAAATAATCACCCTTGAGTAACCAATCTGGACGAAGAGCAGGCTCAACTGACAACTTCTGTAATTCAAAATCCCCAGAAGCTAACCATTGAGGAGGACGTCGAACCCTATTTGATTTTCGGGGTAAAGGGACAGGTGGGATTACGGATGGAGTTTCCATTTCTTGATCAGATGTAGCCGCATCCGGCTCACGAGCAGCTAACGAATCCTCCGATTCCGGCAAACCACCTGCGTCTTCACATTCAGTCAGCTCAACATCTTCGGGAGAGTCGGTTTCAACATCGGTTTGCGGCTGTGATAATTGCTCATCGTGCCTCTCCTGCTCATGCGACACAACGGGAATAAGAACAAACTCATCAGAGTCTGGTTCATCTGATTCGTACTCAACCAACGACTCGGATCCGATCGGCAATAGTAAATTACGGTGCAGTGTCCGTTTCTTCCCACCGGTCTGAGGCTGTACGACAAATACTGGTGTGTTGGGATCGGGCTGGTCGAGGACGACATACACACTATTCTCCCATTTGTCAGCTAACTTGTCGTTACGGTGAACCTTGGTATTCTTAACTAAGACACAATCACCGATGCGTAGAGCATTTCCTCGGACTTTAACGTCATAATGTCGTTTCTGATTTGATTGGGACAGGGCAGAATTTTGTGAGGCTAACTGAAAGGCGTGGTCCAATCTCTGCTTCAGATTGGATACATATTTCGAATAAGCCTCACTACTTTCCCCAGTAGCGTCACCACCAAACTGGACGTCCACAGGAAGTTTCGGCTCCCTACCAAATAGCAACAGATACGGGGAATACCCAGTTACCGAATGTCGGGTACAATTGTACGCATGGACGACTGTCGCCACATGATCCTTCCACCGTGACTTCTTATCATCTGGCAAGGTTCCCAACATGCTCAAAAGCGTGCGATTAAATCTTTCGCAAACACCGTTTCCCTGCGGATGATAGGGCGTAGTACGCGATTTGTTGATTCCCATCAAAGTACAAAGCTCCTTGATAACCTTGCTTTCAAAGTTACGACCTTGATCACTGTGTAATCGAGCTGGAATGCCGTAGTGAACAATGAAGCTGTCATACAGTACCCTAGCGGTTGTCCGCGTGGTTTGATTTCTAGTTGGGATGGCCTGAGCATACTTTGAAAAATGATCAGTTACCACCAAAATATTATCACACCCGCCAGACTTGGGTTCCAAAGAAAGAAAATCGATACAGACGAGTTCCATCGGCTGGGTTGACTGTATACTTACCAACGGAGCCCGATCAGTCTTCATTCCGGTCTTGTGACGCAAGCATCGTTCACAGGTAGCCACCTTTTTCTCAACATCAGCGGTCATACCCGGCCAGTAAAATCTAGACCGGACTAGGTCTAGAGTCCTATCGCGTCCCTGATGACCCATATCATCATGGAGGCTGCGTAATACACCCACTCGGTACGACCTTGGTAAAACCAGTTGGAACCTATCTCGGTCATCTAATCTCGTCCTACGGTACAAAACGCCATCTAATAACTCCAACTTTTCCCACTCCCTCAATAAAGCATGAACATCATAGGACTGATCTCTTATGGACTGCTTTGAAGGACGTCGTCCGGCTTTTACGAAGTCCAAGACAGCTGCTATGTCACGATCATTCTGCTGCTTCTCAATGACATTTTCTTTGGAGATGGTATTTTGTCCAAGAGGGTCAATCTCCAAAACATCCAAGACCTTTGGGTCCATACAGACTGTTTCAACCAAAGGTTCATCCGCGACTATCGACTGACAGACCACGCGTACATCATCAGAGGTCAACACAACATCTGTCTCGTCTGGACGTGCAGGAATCCTAGACAATGCATCCGCGTCGATGTTCCTTTTCCCGGAACGATACGAAATGGAAAAGTCATAAGTGGACAAATCGGCTAACCATCGCTGTCCGGTGGCATCAAGTTTTGCAGTTGTTAGCACGTAATCAAGAGGATTATTATCCGTTCGAACTTGAAAGTGGTGGCCATATAAGTAGTCATGGAACTTCTGTGTCACCGCCCACTTCAACGCCAAAAACTCTCGCTTGTGTGCCGAATACTTACGTTCAGCTTTCGTTAAAGACCGGGACGCATACGCAATTACACGCATGTTGTCATCTTGCATCTGGTAGAGTACGGCGCCAAGCCCATCCTGACTGGCATCTGTATGCAAGATAAAAGGTTTACCGAAATCAGGATAAGCCAGGACAGGGGAAGAAGTGAGAATTCTAATTATCTCGTCAAATGCACACTGTTGTACGTTGGTCCAACACCATGGGTGACCCAACTGACCTTTGTCCGACCCTTTCTTCTCTGGTTTACCGAGGAGATCCAGCAACGGTTTCACTATCTTGGAGTAATCTTGAACGTAACGGCGATAAAACCCCGTAAACCCGAGAAATTTACGAAGTTCAGCAACACTCTGGGGTACCGGCCAATTCTTTAAAGCCGCGGTCTTTGCCGGATCAGTCTTCACTCCAGCCTCAGAAATCAGATGCCCCAAGTACAAGACCTCAGCTTGAAAAAATCTGCACTTCGAAGGCTTTAATTTTAATCCGGCCTCGGCAAGACGTTCCCAGGACTAATTCCAGTTTTTCAAGATGTTCATCGAATGTCTCTGAATGGATTATGACGTCATCCAGATAAACGAGACAAACACCCGGCTGTAACCCAGATAAACATCGCTCCATCAAACGCTGAAAAGTACTTCGTGCATTTGTCAATCCAAATGGCATGGAATTGCACTCATAAAATCCCAGAGGACCTGCAGTAAACGCTGTTCGTTCTTTGTGAGCCTCCTCAACCTCGACTTGCCAGTATCCAGGACGCAAATCAAGACAGCTAAACCACTTTGCTCCAGCCAAGCCATCAATCGATTCATCAATTCTGGATAGATAGTAAGCATCGCGTATGGTACGCTTGTTCAGCTCCCTATAACCTAAACAGATCCTTAGGCCGCCATCTTTCTTTCGCACGAGTACCAGTGGTGACGCCCATGGACTCTGGGATTCGCGGATGACGCCCATGCGCAACATATCCGCTAAGTGCTGGCGAACCTCTTCGTACATGGCTGGAGGGATTCTTCGGAATCTCTGTTTCACCGGAGTATCATCTGATAAAACAATGGGATGTTTCACTAAATTTGTGTGGCCAATATCCTGTTCCCTCAAGGAAAATACAGATCTCCATTTAAGAAGTAACCTGTTAATCTTCAACAGTTGATCAGGGGCCAAGCGGCTGGAATCTGAAAAATCAAATAATCTAAGAAATTCAGTGTCTGTCAGCTCATCAGAATCTGAAGTCTGTTTCACATCTTCCACCGAGATGGTCTGCTGCAGCCTACACAAAGGCATACCAGGTGGTACAAGGACATCTTGACCGGAAGTATTCTGAACCTCCATGATGACGTCAGTAATATCCGAGCCTGCCTCCAATTTGACTAGACAGGGAGCGATCACTAAACCTTCCGGTAGCTTCATGCCCGCTCCTTCCGTAACTTTTTGCTGTTAGCCGAAACAGTAGTCTCCTTAGACAGCATACAGGATCATTAAACTCCACCCCATGCACCAAACTCTTGTACGCCATCCGCCAGGAGTCATCCAGCTTCTCTTTTGTGACGTCATTGTGACGTCCCTCAACATGGCGGCTATAACACAGTTTAATCAAGTTAGTACCGATCAACAACGGCACCTGCTGGTTATAATCTGTATCCGGAAGAACCAAGGCCAGAACTTGTTCGCCAACAGATGTACCACCGGAACCATGTGGGAAAGAGACAGTTACCTCAATGTATCCTAAGTAGGGGAGAGAATGACCACCAGCAGTCTTAATCTCCAACAAATTGTTCAACGGATGTAACGGAAGTTGGTGAAGATTTTGCACGTAAAATTGGTTACTCAACGTAGTGACCATCGATCCGGTATCGATGAGTCCACGGCACGGTATTCCTTTCACGAACGCATCGCAAACGTTAGAAGCGCCGACAAGCTTGTTTAACACGCGCGTATCGCGGGTATCTATATCCGAGACCGAGACAGAAACCCGATGCTCCCCGACATAACCATCTACATTTCCATACCTATTTCCGGAATTCTGGGAATTCTTATACTTACCTGCAGGTTTCTTTCTCAATGGACATCGTGAAATATAATGAGTGGGGTCCCCACAATTATAACATGTTCCCTTGGGGTATGGTGGGCCGTTATGGTCAACATCGTTACTCTGATTTGGGGTATTCGATGGAGGGGGACATGGAGGAACAGTATATAATTTCTCTAATTTCTGTACCCGATCATCTAAAGCACGCAGTTGTTTGAGAACCTCGTCAACCTTTTTGTCGAGTGATAAATCAACATTAACCTGCTGATGTACTGTTTTGACATTCTTACCTCCTGGTACTTCTGATGTGGACTCTTCGTGCTCCACCGCTCGAGCAGCAACCAATAAAACCTCGAATTCAGCGCCAGCGTCAAACTTGTATCTTGGAGCGGACTTCAACTTCTCTACTAAAAAACCGCTCCAAAACTTCGACCTTAACATTTCTTTGGATGTAGACTCCGTGATGTCCCCCTGTTTACGTGCCTTAATCAGTAGGTCCTCTAACCTGCAACCCCATGCAGCCACAGTCTGTGATGGTTTTTGCTTGGCCATGTAAAAATCTTCTAAAAGTTTCTCTTTGGTGTCTACTACACCAAATACAGAATCAAATTTTGAAATGATTTGTGGCACTGTAATTTGCTCACCCAAGTTCAACAAAATGTCAGCAGCCATACCCTTGAGAGATCTCCTGACTGCTTGCAAAACAGCTGAATCACTATACTCATTATCGCGATTCAAACACTGTAGTTCATAACGCCATTGGGGATAACTAGCGTCTGCCTTTGTTGTCACCCCTGAAAACCAAGGAAGTTTGGGACTATCGACACGAACATAGTTGGAAGAGGGACGGGGCTGTCTTACCTGATCGGATACCTCAGCGTTACTTCGGTCGACATTACCTGGAGAGGGACCCTGTAAAACCTTAAACAGTTGAGCCTTTTGATCCGAATTGAAAGTTCCCAACAATACTAACATTTGTTCAAAGGGTGTCTGTTTACTACCTAGAGAATCGGTTAGCTTCATCACTAATGTATCCCCTCTATAAGACTTCCCGTCTAATCTTGTAATACAACTTTGAGCCAACTCTAAAGTAGAAAATGTTAAAATAACCTGGAGACCTTCCTTCAATATCTCTAAGCCTTCAACTTCTACTTCACGATAAAAATATCTTCTGATTCAACCCCTGCAAATTGAAGTAAAACAGGTTATAGCAGTGTACTAGGTTATACCGTACACTGCTATCCCTAGTAATCGTAATAACTGGACAGGAATAATTGTATACTCAAATCCGACTATCAAAAGTAGCATGATATATACACACAAAAATATCAAATTCCAATACACTAAAAAAAATGAATAATAAACTCCCTATGCACAACATACAAAAAATAACTGTACACAAAAAAATAGTTCGAAACTGTATACAACATATATCTGCTGATCAAAGGTTCTGCAAATTCAATACACTTCAGCAGTTCAATACTCCAGTGTGGCTCTAACGGCCTTGCTCTGATAAACTATAAACGATTTTTTTTTTAGAATTTTACAGAGTTGTAACTGGACGTACTTAAAAATAAACCAACATTATCTTGTTGTGGTTACTCATTGTTGTCTGACAAGATAATGACGGTCAATGAGAAAATGAAATAGGACCAAAAATATATACAAAAATAATATACAAAAAAACAAATAACACATCCACAAGCAGCAGAGTACGAAATATACACTCCCTGATAGAACCTTTTGTACGCTTGTAGAAAGCAGGGAAAAAACTAAAAATGCTAAATACAGTAAGAAAATAGGATGTTCAGTGCCACAAACAAACACGTGTCATGCTGAAAGTTGTGAATTCTTGCATATAGTTTGTCCGTTTGGGCAACAATAATGGGAATACCATACAGGAATACAACAGACAAATACAAGTATTACTCAGAAACTCAATGCATGTAGTATAGTATGTCAAAGTATCAGAGTTCAAAGTTCAATGCTGTAATCAAGTCACTTTGTATTCGGGCTGTAACGTTCAGTTTATTTTTTATTCACATGTGATAAACATCACTGTGATAATTTACTGTCACAGTGGTAAATGTCACTGCGGTCAACTTTACTGGGATAAATGTTATTGTGATGAATGTCACAGATGAATGTTATGGTAATCAATGTCACTATAATAAATGTCACTGATGAATGTTATTGTGATAATTATCACTGTGATAAATGTTACTGTGATAAATGTTACTGTGATAGATGTTACTCAGTTTTCTTTATTTACTGTAACAATCACTTTAGCTACTCACAGGTGAACTGGAGAACGCGCACGCGTGTCGATCAGCTGATCCGATCTGCATACAGGGCATGAAGTAAGCACAGCAAGGTGTGTTGAACTGGTAACACTTTTTAGGAAGACCAATAAAACAGTTCTGCACTATGGGATCTGGATGTACCACACACCAACACTAGCTGACAAGGAATCAAACACCAAAACACTGTGCACGGTTAAATCCGTACACCATAGGTTTGACACCATACACTCTGTAGTGGAATCCGTACATTCCAGGTTCAATCCACACACTCTGACATCATCGCCTTGAAGCGCTGACAGTGCAAAAGTTTGGGGGGATGTTGACATGGGCACCCACACATTAGGTTGAATTTGCGTTGAACATTTTTTTCCAGATATTCAACAAAAAATAAATAAACAGCCGGACAGTCACAGGCCTCTTCGACACAGATGATGACGTCATAGGACCGTAGCTACCGACTACCCTCCTGTGTACTTAGACTCGACCGTAGAGACCACCAAGACCTCACTGGAGGCTCCATTGTAAACGCAGGGGGTTGTAATAATTCGACACAGGACTCGGTGGTAAAATATAGATAAAATCAATTGCAGAGGTTTTATTTCGGTAGTCTGTAATAGTTCATATAGTACAGGAGGGTAGCAGTTATGGTACTGAAATATATGGAAACAAAGGACAACTCAGTACGTTCCTATGTAAATCGGCAGAACATTATGAAAAGCGGTATTTACAAAGCAGTTATATTATCCAAATAATATAAGCAAATAACATAATGACGAAACGGAATGAAAATACTTTTGAACAGGTCGAAATGACCTTCAATTACCGCAACTGAGCAGAGTAATTTATATATGTGAATATATAGGAAAAACAATGCAGGAAACTAATAAACCTACATTATCAAATAAGTAGACAAATTATTTACTAACCTGGTAAAACAGAACGTGCTTTATACCAAAACTACGGGAACCATCTGTGCTGTCCAAACTAACAGAAGTAACCTGTCCAGTTACTAAACAAAGAATGGCTCAACAAATCAGTCCAAGCATGAAGGAGTACCCCTCCTGCATGATAGGAGTGATCCATTATCTGAAGGGGTATTAGATAGCCCTATCCATGTAGAGGGTGGTCAGGTACTAAGGTTGACCCATAAGTGGTACTATTACACATTAAGCCATCATGATGCTTAAGTCGTGAAATCCTGATCACGGACAGGTTTTCTTCAACCGAAATAAATTCTTAAATCGTTTTCCATAGTATAATGTATCCCTGTTCATTTGAACACCATAAAGCAGTAAAACGCCTAGCGTTCCAGAGGCCCTTAGCCGCGGATTAAGCGAAATTAGACAGGTGATGCGAAACGTGGTGTCAGCGATTTTGTACATTCCGATCGTACTTTGCCGTCCGTGTTCGATTTATATCAAAGAATTTGAGAAAATTGTAGACTAACTATCCTAAGTTTCACGGCCTTTCGGCTAAAATATGGTCCCCCCCCAATTCGGCGTTCCCTTTTAGCCCAGCTTCGTGACCGATCAGGTTTGCTGACCATCCACCACGACGGCACTAACAAAACTATGGTTGGTGAAAAATAGGAACGCAGATGCATGTAATAGCATGTGAATGTAGATTTCATGTTCCTGGTCCCTCAGTGGACATTATATGCCCTGTTTTATCAATTTGTTTGGCTCCAGGTCCCGTTGCCCAACGCCATAGGTATCCTGACGCAGTTTCATCAATTTCTAACCAAATAAATTTGGCCCCCATTTGGGCACATGTCGAAGTCGACGTTTTTATTTTATTATTGTATTCACGTTCCGGACAAATTTTTTTTTTTTAAATGTGACGTTAATTAAACTTATTTCGAATTTGATTAAGTACGGTATTTGATTATGTTATAAATATTCTTTCGATTTATATATTTCATTGAATTTCAAAAAGTCGGCATGAATCCCCATGTGCTAGAGGTGTGAACCACCGACTTTATATAAAGCTTATCGTATTATTCTTACCAATTTCCAATTACAGGAACCTTGGGTGTTGGAAGCCACACCAGGCGGACCAGGGTCATGCCCGTTCACATAGTTCTAACTACCGGTGCAGTTATGTCACGCACAATGAACGCCATCCATTCATACTCCCCAACACAAATTTCACTAAATTGAAAATCTCGACATACTGTCAGTGAAATCGATCCATTGTTTTTCCTGGAACTGCTGTCTTCATTTAGAGGAGTGGGCGAAACAAACGAACTACTTGATCATTTCTTGGTTTGATTCCTTAATGTACTAAATCTTCATTTCGAGGACACATTTTCCAAGATTCCAAGAATCTTCATAATTAAAGCGAAGCTTGGTCAATGAAAAGTTACCTGGCATTGACGCAGTGGGAAGGGTTTTAAATAACCAGTTCGCTAAGATGAGTGGTGTAAATTTATTTTGTTCATTATATTTCCCTCGGAAACTGCAGTAACTCTTTATATTGAGGACGGATTTATCACACCGGCACTTAGTGTTGATCATTAGGGATAGCTGTGCTTGGTCAACTAAAAATTGTCCTGGTATTGTTTTATGGATTCTAGAGTGTACACATAGGCTAATCAGACAAATAGGCTAGCCAGACGGTGTTGATTGTTTAAGCTCTGGTTTATCGACATTCTGTAGAACGGATATAACCTGTCACAACCAAAAAAAAAGTATTATTGAAACATGATCTCACGTATACAGTTTGCGCTTCTACAGCTTTTGAAGTTTATTCTATTTATTCGTTAATTGACTGCTGTTGGGTATTTATAGAGGAATAGCTGCCGGTTAGTACAAGCATTCTGCTCTAACAAGACAAAGGCGAGCCAAGAACACGAGTTGGGCTTCCCCGTATTTGTATTAACACAGGCCGGGTGAATATCCTTATGGTAATTTACCAATCACGTGTGCCAATATACGGTATACTGACCATCAAAATAGGAGATATTGTAAAATGATGTATTTAACTATTCAGTGCTCTGTAAGTCAAAAAACTGAGACATATTCTCACTCCCAGTTCCAATCGTTTTTTAATAACAAATGAGACTACGGGTTCATCCTCTGATAGAAATCTTAATTATAAACCGGACGTTTATACCCCCAAATGAATACCAAATTTGACAGTTTTCACTCCAGATTTATACCGGTCTACCTTATCCGCGAATTTCACAGAAAGCTGGCATTCTAAAGAATCTATGCTAATTGTTAGGACGCCATATAGATGGCATACAAACAATCGCAATTTTTTTAATATTTTTTATCATTCATCCTAAACGGAGTAGATCACGTCCATTTTTAAAGTTGCTTAAGGACTCGAGACCCGGGGAATAGGCTCAAACTATCGATATTTCTTTCTTTGCATATTTCAAAAGTTGAAGAAAAAACCTATTAAGTGTTTCTGTTATTTTCCTTAAAAAATGTTTGCAAACGTGAAATTTCAGCTCTCAAAAAACCACTGTCTGTGGAAGAACTCTGCGCTGTGGGGGTTAGTGCTCATTGCTCACAGTAGTGCTACCGCCTGCTGTGACTTCCGCACCTCGGCTAATTACTTGTAATTGCAATACACACACTTCACGCGCTGGGCTCATTTATTATAATTAGTTGTTTTTCTACTACATTCATGCCGGAGCAGCCATCGTTTACAAAATATTGAACAGGAAATTATATGGTCTATCTCAGTGTTTTCGCGCCACATGACAAAATTAAAAAATACAAACACACTGCTCAGGTGGTCAACCATTTCCGGAAAGCATGTGGTATATGCAGATAAATATATTGCGAATCATAATATCTCACTCGACATTCTATCAACATATCTTACTTGCCAACAATCATGGGAAGAAAACGTTACAAGATTAGTAGGACACGCATGCAGCCAAAAAGAAACTTTGATAAACATTTACGACTCCTGCTGTTCGGTCATATATACCTCCGATTCAGTATTACTTCATACTGCATTATCGCATTATACATGCGGCAAATGTAGAAAGTGAGGTATTCATTCAAAATAAATACTTTACGTATTCGCCATCGTACATAATAATAAACTTTATTTAAACATGGACAAGTCGTGGTTTTCACGAAAGCCGTGGGCAAAGACATATAATTATAAAAAAGGCAAACATTATTCCCGCAAGTTGTGTACTTTCGCTATAATAGTTTTTTAACTCCACCGGAAATGTCCGCTGCCAGTTTTTTCCCGCTTGAGGTCTGTAGACTGACCAGTTCCTGTTTTCTTCTCTTTCCTTGAGCTAGACCTTTTTCAGTCGGCAATTAAATCCATGAATGTCCAATTGCCGCAAATCACATCTCTGTAAGCCTTCTATGTAATGCTCGACGTCTACTCAATCACCCGCGGTGAGGGATTTCGGAAGGCGTGAAAACTGATCAACGGGGCATATTCCAGCATAAAAATTCTTCTTCGTGACTGGTTTTCTACACTTTCTCAAAATATGTTGTTCCAAAGTGATTAAAGAACGTTTGGTCTATAATCCCTATATGTTGTGTGAGAATATTGTGTCATTATCATGAAGTAGCGGATAATAATTACAGAATATCATCTGAAAAGTAGATTATTTTTGTTTACGGTCTATATCCGACATATTTTTTTACACAGCTGGTACATACAAACTTGCTAATAACTTCTCTATTTTTCATCCGATCATGTCAATTTTTGGGGAGCATAATATATACATTACAGTCCGAACGAATGTGTCTCAAGTTTTTCAAAATGTTGCCTTGTTTTGAAGTTATTGGAACTTGAAATAGACTTTCATTTTGTTTCAAAAAATAAACTTTACAACGCTCTCAAACTTTTTCTAAGAGTTTAAAAAAAAATGAGACACACTCGTTTGGTTTGAAAGGTTTATTATCACCATGCAAAATCTCGGACTCGTTACTTGTAAAATAATAGGTGAAATTAGCGATATAAAAAAGACATTATTTTTTTGAAATAAATGTTTTCTAACTGCAACAAAACAGGTGAAATAAACGTAAGAATTAAATTTTTACTTTATTTGTAACGCCCCAATCGTGATCTTTCCAACCATATACAACATATATATGTATGTGAAGTGGTTGTGATGAAATGAGACAGAATGCACGAGGATGTCTAGTATCAGGCGCTACCCCGGGACTCGAGTCCTTAAACGTTCAGTAATACCATAACATACAAACAAACAATGGGTCACTATTCTTGTTGTACAAAGATTGCCTCTTTTGTACATGCATCCTGTACCATTGAATTTTGTGTTTAAAGCTCATTAGATTTAATTCCCAAAGTCAGAGGATACTCAATTTACCATACGAATTAAAAAAATATTTTATTGTGAAATATGAAATAAAATGGGGAATCGCCATACTATTTTTCAAAGAACGGCAGTTTAACTGACGAATTAAGCTTTTCCCGCCCTATATCTGTGACGGAGTGGATGGGGAATTGGGATGGAGATGAGAAATATTCTTGGGCTTCATCTCCAATCAAACGTAACGTATAAAGGTGATGGGAAAAGATGCCGAAGTCCTGACAAGAAGTCATATGACCCCACAGTCCAATATTCTGATCGCGTATCTAAAAACTTCACAAGAACAATAATCCCTGTGGCGATCTCTATGCCAACCACGCTATTGTTGGAGCTGTCTCCACTCTGCTGAATAACTATTTTTCATAATTCCAGTCAGCGAATTTAAGAGAGCAGGGCATGATGCCAAGCCCGTATTGCTATTAACCATGGAAACGAGATGGTCTACCTTCACTGCCCAATTAGGCTTGACCGAGACCGCCTCTGATACTTAGGAGTTGCGACACGTCATACTCACCAGATCGAATCCAAGCGGGTGCCTGCCGATTCCGAAGCGATCGGCGTGATAGTGGTACAGGAATGACAGGCGTGTCATCACCAGAAGAGAGAGTAGGGTTATCTAGCTCTTCCATAATGGGGTCAGACTCCACATTAGTTCCCAGATTAAGCGCTTCTGACAATAAAACTACTTGACCAGTCGAATCTGCTTCGCCAGTCGGACTTAACTCACCTGCCGAACCGATAGCGGTGTCCGCTGAAGACCGCAAAACTACTTCGCCAGTCGAGTCTGCTTCGCCAGTCGAATCTGCTTCACCAGTCTGCTCGGTTTCCGCTGAAGACAGCAAAACTACTTCACCAGTCGAATCTGCTTCGCCAGTCGGACTTAACTCACCTGCCGAACCGATAGCGGTTTCCGCTGAAGACCGCAAAACTACTTCGCCACTCGAATCTGCTTCACCAGTCCCTAACCTGCCGAATCGATAGCGGGAATCCCGGGATTAACAGCGATGACGATGGGAACTTCCGGGTCAGATTCAAGATCTTCCTCAGACGTCGCAGTTACAGCATACCTTGGTGCGGGACCTTCAGCATCATTCGTGTGTGGTTTTAAGACATTCTTTTCCAATGGATCCGGATCAGATTCACAGCACAAAAGGGAAAGTAACAAATTTCTATGTGGGGTCCGCTTCCTACCGTCTTTTGATCTCCCCACAAATACGGGAACATCAGGATTCGATCGATCAACGACATGGTAAACCTCCTGATCCCAACGGTCACTCAGCTTATCGTTGCAGTGAAGACCAGTCTTCTTCGCCAGCACTTCATCACCCACGTCCAAAGAGCCTCCTCTGACTCTGAGGTCATATCGCTTCTTCTGTTGACTCTGAGCCTTGCTGCATGCCGATTCAGCCAAATGGAATGCATGTGCTAGCTTTTAGCGTAGATCCGCAGCATACTCCGTAGGTTTCATCACGATCCTGGTCTCGATCCAATCCATACCGCACATCCACTGAAAGTTTTGCTTCCCTACCAAACAGCAAAAAGTGGGAGAATATCCCGTTGAAGCATACTCTGTGCAGTTATACGCATGCACCACAGATGCAATGTGATCCCCTCAAGTGGACTTCTTGTCTATAGGCAGAGTCCCTAACATATTCAACAGCGTCCTGTTGAATCGTTCACAGATTTCATTTCTTTGTGGATGGTAAGGACTGGTTCTGGACTTCTCAATGTCCAAAATGGAACACATCTCAAGAGATTACTCGAGATTAAAAAAGCTCGTCTGAATGTAATCTCGCGGGAATGCCGTAGTGCGCAACAAAATTGTCATACAAAACCCCTGCCGTCGTCTGTGTAGTCTGATTTTTGTTGGGGAAAGCCAGCGCAAACTTGAAAAAATGATCAGTAATGGCCAATATATTCGTAAATCCTCTGGAGGCTGGCTCAAGAGACAAGCAGTCTATGCACACTAACTCCGTTGGTTGACTAGACTGAATGCTGATTAGTGGTGATCATCCGCCTTTCGTCGTAGACATCGCTTGGCAGTTAGTTACTTTGCTAGCCAATCCAGGCCAAAAAATCTAGACCGGACCAAATCAAGAGTACAATCTTTTCAAAGATGGCGCATGTCATCATGCAAGCTACGAAGGACCTGAAATAAAATGGGGAATCACCATTTTTCAAAGAACGGCAGTTTAACTGACGAATTCAGCTTTTCCCGCCCTATATCTGTGACGGAGTAGATGGGGAATTGGGCTGGAGATGAGAAATATTCTTGGGCTTCATCTCCAATCAAACGTAAAGTATAAAGGTGATAGGAAAAGATGCCGGGGTACTGACAAGAATGCATATGACCCCACAGTCCAATATTCTGATCGCGTATCTAAAAACTTCAATAATTCCAATAATTTCTGTGGCGATTTCTATGCCAACCACGCTATTGTTGGAGCTGTCCATGACATCTTGAATGACATGACCACACGACCTCTAGCGCCGACTT
This sequence comes from Hanleya hanleyi, assembly GCA_036873755.1. Lineage (NCBI taxonomy): Eukaryota > Metazoa > Mollusca > Polyplacophora > Lepidopleurida > Hanleyidae > Hanleya > Hanleya hanleyi. The sequence continues at coordinate 98,029 of JAVTVY010045676.1, read as the reverse complement.
GTGAGCGTTATGTTAGGAAATTCAGTCGGGTTAGAAAGATTTCAAAAGTCTCCATGTTATGGCTTCAAGTCATGAATAATTATCACTCTTACATAGTTTTCCTCTCAGAGAGAAATGTTGTCCCCAACATACACAGAAACATCAAAAATAAATTCTACATACAAACGAAAATCATTCTCTTCTCAAGTCAATACCTAGCAAATGACAAATCTCCACTCTGCTGAATAACCATTTTTCATAATTCCAGTCAACGAATTTAAGAGAGCAGGGCATGATGCCAAGCCCGTATTGCTATTAACCATGGAAACGAGATGGTCTACCGTCACTGCCCAATTAGGCTTGACCGAGATCGCCTCTGATACTTAGGAGTTGCGACACGTCATACTCACCAGATCGAATCCAAGCGGGTGCCTGCCGATTCCGAAGCGATCGGCGTGATAGTGGTACAGGAATGACACGGGTGTCATCACCAGAAGATAGAGTAGGGTTATCTAGCTCTTCCATAATGGCAAAAAAATTGTCATACAAAACCCTTGCCGTCGTCTTTGTAGTCTGATTTTTGTTGGGAAAAGGTAGCGCAAACTTGAAAAAATGATCAGTAATGACCAATATATTCGTAAATCCTTTGGAGGCTGGCTCAAGAGACAAGCAGTCTATGCACACTAACTCCGTTGGTTGGCTAGACTGAATGCTGATTAGTGGTGATCACCCGCCTTTCGTCGTAGACATCGCTGGCAGTTAGTTACTTTGCGAGCCAATCCAGAAAAATCTAGACCGGACCAAATCAAGAGTACAATCTTTTCAAAGATGGCGCATGTCATCATGCAAGCTACAAAGGACCTTCTCTCGGCATTCCAGTGGAGAAACGACTTGAAATTCCTTCTTCCCATCAAATTTCCGACAAAGGATTTTACTATTGATGATTAAGTTATCTCTCTCCTTCAGAACCCTCCGTACCTCCCAAGTCTCCTTTCTCAGTACTTTGTGCGGGGGGCTGGAACCTTTCTGTAGATAACGTTGAACTCTAGAAATCACACTCGTAACTTTCGATGTTGCTACATCTGTGTCATCCAACATCTGCTGAGGGATACGAGACAGCGCATCAGCATCAATGTTCTTCTTGTCTGAACGATACGAGATACCGAAATCATATGTCGCGAGGTCAGCCAACCATCGATGTCCTGTCGCGTCCAGCTTTGCCGTGGTCAGGACATAGGGCAGAGGGTTGTTATCCGGCCGGACCTCAAACCGGTTTCCATAGAGGTAGTCATGGAATTTCTTACATACAGCCCATTTCAATGCCAAGTATTCCGGCTTGTGCGCAGAATAGTTACGCTCAGGTTTTGTCAGCCCCCTTGAAGCGTAAGCTATGACACGTAGTTGCCCCTGCTGCTCCTGGTAGAGGACCGTCCCAAGGCCATCCTGACTCGCATCTGTATGCAGGATAAATGGCAGTCTATAGTCGGCGAATGCAAGCACAGGTGGGGATGATAATGACGTAATTACTTTTTCGAAGCCATCCTGCTGCAATTCGCCCCAGTTCCAGGCATGGTTTGACTTGCGCAGTTTGGCTTTCAGATTTCTCGATCCGGAGGTGCCATCGCCAAGTAAGTCACAAAAAGGTCGCGCCATTTTCGCATAGTCCTTGATGAAGCGTCTGTAAAATCCAGCGAATCACAAAATCGGCGCAAGTCTCCGACATTTCGGGGGACCGGGCAACTCGCTAATGCATGGGTTTTATCCGGATCAGTCTCTACATCATGTTCCCAAACATGATATGTCCCAAATATCGCACCTTCTCCTGGAAAAACTGGCATTTGGATGGTTTCAAGGTCATGCCGGCCTCCCGAACACGCTTGAAAACCCAGGATCAACCGGCGCAAATGTTCTTTTAAATCAGTGGAGCGGACCACGATATCATCTATGTGAATCGGCAGGGAGTGAGGCTGCAAATCACCCATACTGGTCTCCACCAATCTCTGGAACGTCGAGGGAGCGTGAGGCCAAGTGGCATGACATTGCACTCATAAATACCTAATGGTCCGGCTGTAAACGCTGTCCGCTCCTTATGGCCTTCCTCCATCTCCACTTGCCATTACCCAGACTTCAAATCGAGGCAGCTGAACCACTTGGCACCGCTAAGATTGTCCATGGTCTCTTCTATGCGAGGTAGGTAATACGCGTCTTTTATAGTTCGCTTGTTCATTTCCCGGTAATCCACACATATCCTTAAAGACCCATCCTTCTTGCGGATCAGAACCAATGGCGAGGCCCAGAGGCGAGACTACTGGACTCTCTAATAACTCCAGACTTCAACATATCAGCTAAATGTGGACGGAGTTCTTCATACATACCCGGACGAATATACAAATATATATACATATATACAGCAAGCTACATGTACAATTAAACGATATTCTCAACCATTTTCTCAACAGAAAAGCACTTCGATCTCTAGACTTTAATATGGAGTCTAGAAAGTCGTGCAGACTAAATTATTTGGTTTAGTATCATCTAGAAGCAATTATCTAATTATGGCAATAATGGCGGTACTATATTACATGAATATATTTACTATGGAATGAATAATACTACTACATCAAACTTTGGGTCTATTATAAACATACAAGCTACATACCTTCCAAATGACTTACACAGCCATTGAATACATGACAAGTAACACACCTCCCGCACACAAAATAAAAGAACAGGAAACCTGTCCAGGTGTTGGTAAAAATCCATGCCGGAGAATTCCATTATTGCATATAACAATGACAAATTGTAGGAAACCCACTATCGAACAGTGGGCCTAACCCAGCCTATATCACAGGTATGATATAGCCTAGCTTTCTAAACCTATAGTCTATTTCAAAGATAATCGCCTGAAAGTATAGTGTAACTTGACTGCAGGGGCAAAAATAAGCCACTATGGTGTATTGCAAATTATTAGTCACCATGGTAAGTCATGAATAATTATCACTCTTACACATTTTTAATGACAAAGTGAAAACTATGGTCCTGTAAGCCACAATAGAATGTGGGCTCGGTGGAACGACGAAGCACTTGCTTTGGCGTGATTATTAGCAGAACGGTTGGGGAAAGTCGACGACTTGGTTATATCGATTAGGTTCATGGTCAGTCACCGATATCCAGTTGTGGTTATGTCAAGCCATTGGACGTCAGTCATTCCCACCAACAAAACCTCCATTCATTGACTGTCTCGACATTTCCTTAATTAAATCGACTATGTGGGCAATTCCGCAAATCTTCTTCGAGTAAAGATTGAGAACATCCCCAAAAATATCCAGACAATATCTTCTGAGCTTCGAGCAGAACTGCTAGTCTTCGATATAAATTGCTCTCACAGAATTTAAGGAGAATTTGTCTGAGAGAATTCTGGAAGAAATATTTCAACGCCAATTCAACGGGACTTTGATCACGGCCTATTTACTTTTCAACAATTCATCACAGTTAGGAGCATGAAATCTATTTCTTTATCCGTATGTCCAATATTCCCTTTCAATCTTGGCCCGTGTAAAAAATGAATTATAAGGCGAAGACATAGCCCTCTCATCTAAATCGCCTCCATTTTATGCGACAATTTTTTTAATTTTGCTCCCGATATAACACCTCAATCTACATAATTATCATTTATTTGCTTAGTTTGTGTATGACATTTCGGCATTGTGCATTTGCTTCAGAATTTAATTGAGGGAAATATGCAAATCTGTTTGGGCGAATGATTTATCACTGAATAAGGAATATTTCATGACCATAAAAGTACTAAAAATTATGAAGAGTCTATCCAGCAGGTTAAGATGTTATCATGTTGTTGCCTGAAAATAACATTTCAGCATAAACACAGAACGGCCACGATAGCGCCAAGAATATAAGCCAAAACATGGTGGTAAAAACATCAAACTGCTTGATCTGTCTAAAACTCAACTATAATTCAATCACCAGTGATTCCCGGATTGTATTATTCTTTGCTTTATCACGTCACGCTTATTGTAGCTCTTGCCTTCATGTGCGACAAAATGTGCAAATTGAAGCCTGGAGATCCAACATTTTCTGCGTGCGTGTGTGTTTGCGTGCGGATGTGTGTTTGTGTGTGTGTGTGTGTGTGTGTGGCGGGGGTATTAGGGGGGGGGGGGCGTTGAGGGGTGTATAGACAGCTCCTTCCCATGGAGCCCCAATTCCAGGAAGATTTCTGATATTGTTGACCATCCATCCGATGACCGATTTTGTACAATAACAATATATATATCACCCAAGATCAGAACGGTTAGACTAATCGACCAAAGAGTTTTTCAGTTTATCCCATGAGAATTAATAGACATTAATATCATATACAAAAGTTTTTCTGAGGGAAAGTCAAGATTTGTATTTTTGGGAAATAGATAAACAAAATGTACCCAGGAATACCTTCCATCAAGAGTACGTGTCCGACATCATCGAACCAGCCAATCATATTATATCCGCATTGTTTTGCAGAGCTTGACCGAAATATAAAACAAGAAATTGTTCCGTCTCAATTCTGATCACCCTAGAGATGTTAGGGTTAATACCTAAGAAAGTCGAATCAGCGTTGATCGACATCTGATTCAAGAATACAATAATTCACAGTTTAGTTTGTTTTCGAGAAGCTGGGACGCGCCTTAATGTAACCCATCTCATAAATTCTGTATATTTTCCCTCAATGGAGTAACTTGAGGACGGATGAATCATGCGTGTACTCATTAGTCGATCAATGCATGCCACGTTGTCTGCTCAATGTAAAGTGGCCCCGGTACTGTTTATGTCTTCCAGAGGCGGATAATAAGCAGTCTATTAGATGAAGTTGCTCTTAAATAGCCACTTTAATTTTGATTTATTTACTGAAATCGACGTGTTTAGCGCAAAATATGCACTCTGCCACCCAGTTAAACGTAACATTAAAAGGGTGGTGGAAAACGATGCCGGCGTATTGACAAGAAGTCATATGACCTCACACACAAATATACTGACTGTATATTTCTAAAACATCACAAGAACCAAAAGTGATCCCTGTGATGATTTGTATCCCAGCCACTCTTTGATTGTAGCTGTTCATGTGAGCATCTTGAATTGATATGACCACACCGCCATTGTAACATGATTAAGAATACAGATCAGCGATACGGATTTGATATTTTTGGAGCATCATGATGTCTTGCTGGCATCATTGAAAACTGTTGATCGCTTCTGTCTTGCAGGAAGTTAGCCTAGTTTTATGTATACTATGATTTATCCTTTTAATTTGGTGCTACTGTTATTATAGGAATCAGGTCTTTGGATTATGGACGCGAAATTCTTTAATGGACGACGGCTGAATACTGAATGACGGACTAGACGCTTGTATGACCAAACAATACCTGTTGCGATTAACGGGGGCATATCCTTCTTATAAGTGAGTGCAATCAGTTTCTGGTGAGCATGAGAACCATATATCGTAGGCATTATTCTGCTCCACTTTCCCTCGGTTATGTTCATATGTACGACATTGAAGTAAAGTAGAATGGTTGAAATATGTACCACAGGTAGCACAAATTTCATATATAAAATGAAGAAAAAAAGTGTTTTTGTTCTTGAAAGACATACAAATTCATTGACAAGTATTCTTACATCCAAATGATTTTTAAAAACATTTTCTAGAGTTGTAGCGGCATTGACGGTGACAGCGCGGCTGAGCTGCCAAGTCACAATTTTAATAGAATCCTCTGTATTCTCGTCTGAATGTGAGATGCCGAGAAAGGCTTTCCTGTGAAGTCGTATGGTTGCTTTTTAGTAGCCAGACGTCGTCAATTTACCCCATCTCTTACATGTACATATCTCACATCTGTATATGGTAGGATTCCACTGGCCAACTGTTAATCCCCGAGGCCCGCCCTTCGTGCATGTCATTTGACAAATATATGTAAGTTTATTGTCTTGCTGGAAAATTTACCGCACGACGTCTACCATTACAGGCTAGTTTTTCTGGATATTCTTTCATTGATCATGCTTATCCCCATGTTGAGGAGTTTACTCCTGCAGACGCCCTCGATGTTCATCTATTACCATCGAATGATTATTTGTTTGAGCTGCTCTGTCATCACAGCTCCCGATCTAGCGTATCTAATTCCGCTTACCGTGTGGTTACTTCTTTGTTTCCATATGAACACCAGCAATAAAAGCGCGGATGAGATACAAAGGCTTCGACTCCCCTATATTCTAGCTCGAATGTCAAGTACCGTGGGAGTCGTTCATGTGAAGTTGTATTGTTGATTTTTAGTCGCCAGATTTTTTCCACCTCTTACATATCTCACCACGTTCAGTTGAACACTATACACGAGTTGCCGGTCGTCTGAAAGTGGCAAAAAGCAGAGTTATTGCCCCTCTTTCAGGAGCAAGGTTCGGATACAGCAATGCCTTCAACATGGGACTCGGAAAAAATCACCGTGGTAAGTTTGTTTATAGACAGTGTCAGAAGCTGACAGGGACCTGAAATATTGCAGAACTGTTCTAGAGTGAAACAAGTCTGGAGAGATCCTGTAATTAGCGTTTGAAATAACCTTTTCAGTAATTTTCATTTCGTGCCTATACTCACATCATGCTTGAGGCAAAAGCTTACTCGTGTTTCGCATTGCATCATGGGAAGGGACATGGCGATTTTTGCTATTTTTAGACGACCGGCAAGGCATGCATTGAGATGCAAAAATATGGCGTTAAAACGAATCCCATATGGACATAGAAAATACATAAACGCTCACATCTCTCATCCCAATGATACGTCACGATCACCAAGAAAACATCCGTGGATATGGACTATCAAATCATTTATTGAAATAAAGGCAAACATAGGCAGATATATCTCTTACAGTTCTATGACACTGGAGTGATGATCGATGTATTCATTACCTGCTGCTGGGTATTTATAGAGGAACAGATACTGGACACTGTAATAATTAAGTATCATTGTTTGCGGAATCACAGCCCGGGTGACTTCATGTCTTCCTGGCACTTAACCCTGTGTGCCAATTAGGCAACTAGGCAATTGTAGATATAATTTTCCATCTCTTCAACGAAGCGGCTTGTAATATAATAAAATCATGATATAGAAAGTAACCGATTTTAACTTATGCAGCGTTGAATCATTATCATGTTTTCCATCACACAATAACAGTCATTTACAATGAGCGAGAGACTCGCCGTCTATCATTCACAAGGACTGACGGGCTCAACGTCTTTCAGTTACAATGAACGACATATTCACCGTCTATCTTTTACAATGAACGACAGACTCGTCGTCTATCATTTACAAGGAAACACAGATTCGCCGTCTATCAATTGCGATGAACGACGGGCACAACGTCTATCATTCACAATGAACAACAGACTCGCCCTGTATCATTTACAATAAACGACACTCGCCGTCTATCATTTACAATGAACGACAGTCATCGTATTTCATTACAATGAACGACATACTCACCGTTTATCATTTACAACGAACGACAGACTCGACGTCTATCATTTATAATGAAAGACAGATTTACCGTCTTTCATTTACAATAAACGACAGACTCACCGTTTATCATTTACAATGAACGGCTGGCTCAACGTACATCATTTTAGCGAACGACGAGCTCACCTTCTATCATTTACAATGAACGACAGTCTCACCGTCTATCATTTCAAATGAACGGAGGGCTCACCGTCTATCTTTTACAATGAACGACCGACTCACCGTCTATCATTTACAATGAACGGAGGCCTCACCGTCTATCTTTTACAATGAACGACCGACTCACCGTCTATCATTTACAATGAACGACAGACTCACCGTTTATCAATTGCAATGAACGACGGGCTCACCGTCTATTATTTACAATTAACGGCAGACTCACCGTCTTACGTTTACAATGAACGAGAGGCTCACTGCTATGGGATCCTCGTGAGTGTCGTACGAACATTCTCAACAACTTTTCTCTCAGTTAATAGACATAAAACACCATTGAGCAGTCGCAGTCGTGGCCTGTAGATGATTTTGTTTTGAGTGTAGTGCCTGTTCGGTTGCTTGAAATAACAAGTTGGGATTGTATTGGTAGCTCTGCCCAAACCGATACTCTGTCAGTTTCGTCTAGCCAATATCAGTTGTCCAGGCGATACACGAAATTGGTAGCCCATGATTTGAGAATGACGAATCTGACGCGTTTATTAACCATGTTGGTAAACAGGAAATGCCAGAGGATGACGTGGAATGTCCGTGCGATCGGGTGTGCTATTCATATTTCAGTTATATATTTGGGCAACGTGAGCATTGTTCTGGTCATGATATCGCCGTCGAGTCTGATTATTGACGTTTGACAGAAAGCTGTCCTTCTCTCTTACAGGAAGGCTTCTAATTACCGTTAACTTGTTGAACAATTTGTCACAGCTGTTAACTTAAAAAATGTTTCTCTATGCATGTGTGATTCTGTTCAATTGAAAATCCTTTCCAATGTTGGCACGTATTCACCGGACTGATGTATGCCAAAAATGATAAGAAAAGGCGTCATCTCGATTTTCTCCATTTCATGCGACATTGTTTTTTCTCAAACTCAGATAGCACATAGTATTCAACAATGAGACATTATTTTTGAGCGGGGTGGGGGGGGGGGGTGGGTTCATGTGAATACTGTTCGCGATCTTGTCTTTGCACCTGCAAATCTGTTTCGTGCTTTAACATTGAATAGGGAATATTTAAAACCTAGATACCAAAATGGTGGAGGATTCATTGAGCGTGTCGGGATATTGTCCGATTGTCCCATGTAAATGGAGGAGATATGTAACAGGTGAGAACAGGACTTCAAAGATCTCCCTCGCCATCTCACATTCATTCCGAATGTAACCATAAAACTCTACAGGAAAGCTTCTCTCGGGACTTCACAGTCATACCCGAGAATACGGCTGGCTCACTGTCTATCATTTTCAACGAACGACGAGCTCACCGTCTATCATTTACAAAGAATGACAGGCTCACCGTCTATCATTTACAAAGAATGACAGGTTCACCGTCTATCATTTACAAAGAATGACAGGCTCACCGTCTATCATTTACAAAGAATGACAGGCTCACCGTCTATCATTTACGATGAACGACAGGGTCACCATCTATCATTTACAACGAACGATGGGCTCAACGTCTATCATTTACAAAGAATAACAGACTCACCGTCTATCTTTTACAATGAACGACAGACTCACCATCTATCATATACAACGAACGACAAGCTCACCGTCCATAATTTACAAAGAATGACAGATTCACCGTCTTATCATTTACAATGAACGAGAGACTCGCCCTCTATAATTTACAATGAACGACGGGCTCACCGATTGGGAAATTCTCTGGAAGAAACCTTAATTATACATCGGACATGTATGTCCCCAACTGAATACAGAGTTAGACATCTCGCAATTCAGATCAATACCGCGATTACCGGTACTTTATGCGCGAATTTGCAAAAAGCTGGCTTTGTAAGGAATTCATGATCACTTTATTTGTTTGCTATGAGATCCTCAGGAGTTCTCAACAATTGTTTTATAAGTTAATAGACATAAAACATCATTGAGCAGGCGCAGTCGTTTTAGTGTTTAGTGTCATGTTCGGTTCTAGTGCATGAAATAAGTTGGTTTTGTACCGGTAGATCTGCCCAAACCGATACTCCGTCAGATTCATCTAGCCAATATGAGTTGTCCAGGCGATAAACGAAGTTGATAGCCTATGATTTAAGAATGACGAATCTGACGCGTTTATTAACCATGCTGATAAACAGGAAATCCCAGAGGATGACGTGGAATGTCCGTGTGATCGGGTGTACTATTCATATATCAGTTGTATATTTGGACAACGTGAACATTGTCCTGGTCATGATATCGCAGTCGAGTTTGATTTTTGACGTTTGACAGAAAGGTGTGCTTCTTCCTTACAGGAAACCTTCTTGTGTTTTCTTTTAAGGACTCGAGGCCCGTGGTAGCACCTGATATTAGATACCCTCGTTTATTCTGTCTCATTCCATCACAACCACTCCACATACATATATATGTTTTATATGATTGGAAAGATCACTATTCCGGCGTTCCGAATAAAGTTTAATTCTTAGGTTTATTTCAGCGGTTTTGTTGCAGTTAGAAAACAGTTATTTCAAAAGAATAATGTCTTTTTTATATCGCTAATTCCACCTATTATTTTACAAGTAACGAGTCCGAGATTTTGCATGGTGATAATAAACCTTTCAAACCAAACGAATGTGTCTCATTTTGTTTTAAACTCTTAGAAAAAGTTTGAGAGCATTGTAAAGTTTATTTTTTGAAATAAAATGAATGTCTATTTCAAGTTCCAATAACTTCAAAACAAGGCAACATTTTGAAAAACTGAGAGACGTTCGTTCGGACTGTAGTGTATATATTATGCTCCCCCAAAATTGACATAATCGGATGAAAAATAGAGAAGTTATTAGCAAGTTTGTATGTACCTGCCGTATAAAAAAATATGTCGGCTATAGAGCGTAAACAAAAATAATCTTTTCAGATGATAATCTGTAATTATTGTCCGCTACTTCATGATAATGACACAATATTCTCACACAACATATAGAGAATATAGACCAAACGTTCTTTAATCACTTTGGAACAATATATTTTGAGAAAGTGTAGAAATCCAGTCACGAAGATGAATTTTTATGCTGGAATATGCCCCGTTGATCAGTTTTCATGCCTTCCGAAATCCCTCACCGCGGATGATTGAGTAAACGCCGACCGCCAATTAGCATTTAATAGAAGGCTTACAGAGATGTGATTTGCGGTAATTGGACATTCATGGATTTAATTGCCAACTGAAAAAGTTCTAGCTCAACGAAAGCGAAGAAAACAGGGGCTGATCAGTCTACAGACCTCAAACGGGAAAAACTGGCCGCAGCCATTTCCGGTGTGGAGTTAAAAAACTTTACTGTTATCGCGAAAGTATACAATTTGCGGGAATAATGTTTGCCTTTTTTATAATTATATGTACGATGGTGAATATATACTGGCCATACCAACTACATGCAGTGTTTCGCTCGTTCAGTAGTTGAAGATTGTTATGAGCGACCGGCGTAACCTTGTAACATTTTCTTCCCATGATTGTGTTGTCAGGTAAGATATGTTGATAGAATGTCGAGTGAGGTATTATGAAAAATATTACGCAAATTCGCAATATATATATCTGCATATACCACATGCTTTCCGGAAATGGTTGACCACCTGAGCAGTGTGTTTGTATTTCTTTGTTTTGTCATGTGACGCGAAAACACTGAGATAGACCATATAATTTCCTGTTCAATATTATGTAAACTCCGGCATGAATGTAGTAGAAAAACAACTAATTATAATAAATGAGCCCAGCGCGTGAATTGTGTGTATTGCAGTTACAAGTAATTAGCCGAGGTGCGGAAGTCACAGCAGTCGGTAAGTTTAACACCGACTGTGAGTAATGAGCCCTAATTCCCAAAGCGCAGAGTTCTTCTACAGACAGTGAATTGTTTAGCGCTAAAATTTCACGTTTGCAAACATTTTTTAAGGAAAATAACAGAAACACTTGACAGGTTTATTCTTCAACTTTTGAAATATGCAAAGAAAAAAATATCGATAGTTTGAGCCTATTCCCCGGGCCACGAGTCGTTTTAAATTACAACACATATAAGGGAAGTGGGAAGAGGTGCCGACATACTGACTGCGTCATATGACTTCACAGAATAGTCTTCTGGTAAACCTATTCTAAAGCACATACCAAGAATCTAACGATTCGAGATATGTGTTGTATCTCAGGTACGCTTTTATTGTACTTGTTCATGTGGCAACTTGAATGATATGACCACACGGCCCCTAGCACCGGCATAAGCGGTATTAGATACAAATCTAGAGAGCTATGATGGAAATGCTCTGACAACTCGTATACTGGTAATTGGTGATCTGTTTCGCTGTGACAAATCGTACATTGCATATTGGTGAACTGTATCGTCGTCAGATGTAAATGACGGCAATTAACACAAAAGACTAGTCTGTAAGGCCCGATGTCGACCCAGCATCAACTTCCCAAAAATGCCAACATATATCAAAGACCAAAAGGTCTGTACAGGGGGCGGGCCTCGGGGACGAAACGTCCACCAGCAGAATCTCGCCATATACAGGTAAAAATTGCAACACATACATGTACAAGGGAAGTGGGAAGAGGTGCCGACATACTGACTGCGTCATATGACTTCACAGAATAGTCTTCTGGTAAATCTATTCTAAAGCACATACCAAGAATCTATCGATTCGCGATATGTGTTGTATCTCAGGTACGCTTTTATTGTACCTGTTCATGTGGCAACTTGAATGATATGACTACACGGCCCCAGGCACCGGCATAAGCGGTATTAGATACAAGGCTAGAGAGCTATGATGGAAATGCTCTGACAACTCGTATACTGGTAATTGGTGAGCTGTTTCGCTGTGACAACTCGTACATTGGAGATTGGTGAGCTGTATCGTCGTCAGATGTAAATGACGGCAATTAACACAACAGACTAGTCTGTAAGGCCCGATGTCGACCCAGCATCAACTTCCCACAAATGCCAACATATATCAAAGACCAAAAGGTCTGTACAGGAGGCGGGCCTCGGGGACGAAACGTCCACCAGCAGAATCTCTCGTTTCATTTCACACATATTTAGAATTGATGCTAACTGTCGCACGATAACAGTCTTTAGGTTGTTGACTGAGAATTTGTTGTATGCGAGAGCTGGTTGAATGTCAGATATGGCGTTTAAACAAAAATGAATCTTTGACAGGGGAAAACCGAGAGCTTGTAACTGCATGATTATATTTGCTATCAAGGACAGCATGAACCTACGTACGTTCATTTAACCCATTAAAGTGGCTAGTGCTAGTTCTAGCTACTGCCAGTGGCAACCAATTCATCAATCAGATGTACCGTTCAACTTACGCTTCAGCCAAGGTTTTCACAATGTAGCGGACTTGTCAAGCGGAGATGGAAACTACATTGCTCAAAGTGGATTTTCTATCTACTGCCAGCCTTTATTCGACATATATCAGACGTTCAGTACGCAAGTATCTTTTCCCACCACCTGTATTATGTTGCGTGTAATTTGTATTCATTTTATACTACCGTTGTTCGATCATAAACAGAAAACGATGGGATCGATGTAACGATAATAATCACTTGACGATGTGATTACGAGGAAGCACCTGCTTGGACTTGATTATTAGTAGGACGGTTGGGGAAGTAGACGAGTTTGCTATATTGATTAGGGTCATGGCCGTTCACCTATTTCCAATTACCGTTATGTCATCCCCCTTGAACGTTAGTCAGTCATTCTCAGCAACAACCTCCTTTTATTGACTATCTTGGCATTTACTATGCCAGGACATAGCCCCGTCATCTCGATTTTCTCCATTTAATGCGACACTGTTTTTCCTCAGACTCAGATAGCACAGTCTTCAACAATGAGACATTATCAGGTTTTTTCCATGTGAATACTGTTCGCGTTCTTGTCTTTGCACCTGCAAATCTGTTTTGTGCGATGACTTTAGCATTGAATAGGGAATATTCAAAACAGGACACCCAAATTCAGGATTCATTGAGCCGGTTGGGATATTGTCCGATTGTTGCATGTACATTGGTGAGATATGTAACAGGTGAGAACAGGACTCCAAAGGTCTCCCGCGCCATCTCACATTTAGAATAGTATAGGATTCTAAACTTGAGCGATGTGTCAGAGGTGAGAAAATTGAAGACGTTTGGCGACACAAATGTAACCATACAGGAAAGCTTCCCCCGGCACTTCACATTCATACCCGAGAATACGGGGGATTCTCGGACGTAGCCTTAGTATCTCAGCCGCGCACTTATTGCAGCTGCTCATGGGGAGAATATGCTGTATCCATACGACCGATAGCACCGGATTAAGGGTACTGATCCTTCCTACACACACTTTTACGCACCCTCTAGAACGTGCCTTTCTACAGCTCAAAGTATGACATAGCTATGGTAATGTATATATTATTTTTTACGGATTAAAAATATATAAATTTGTTCACTGCAAACCAGTAGGTTGTGAAGATATTCGGATTTAAAAAAATAATTTAAATCATAACTTATCATAACTTACCTCATCATTCGCTGTAAAAAAAACAACTCAAACAGAAAATCTGTGTCTCGGTTTTTTTAGATGACGACTCTATAACGAATATTATGGATTAAGAATACTGATCAGCGATACGGATTTGATATTTTTGTCTTGCCGGCATCATTGAAAACTGTTGACCGCTTCTCTCTTGCAGGAAACAAGCCTATGTTTATGTATACTATGATTGTCTTTTTGAATTTGGTGCTAATACTGTTATGTGGAAAATGGAATAGGTCTTTGGATTATGGACGCGGATATTCTCGAATGGACGACGGCTGGATTATGAATGACGGACTAGACGCTTGTAATTATCAATTTTGGTCTAGTTCTCATTCTATTGACATTTAATTGAATATTTCTTTACAAAATCGAGCACCTCACAAATTTGACATTTGGAGTTCAATTAAATGTCAATAAAATAATAACTAGACCAAAATTGACAAAACTAATTGACGGATTTCCTGTTGGAGTTGTCTCCTACAGGAAATAATGATGTCAGTTACTATAAGTTGAATACCTTTTGAAAATAGCCATTTAAAAATGAAGGCTCATTTTTCTAAATTATTATTTTTTTTTTTAATTTGAAAGTATTCACAACCTACAGATCTGCAGTGAACAAATTTATTTATTTGGAATTCTTAGGAAATGCGCTTTCAAAAAATATATACATTACCACAGCCATACGGCATAGTTTTCGTTGTATAAAGACAATTCCAGAGGATGTGTAAAATCCTCATGATATGCCCTGATGGTCTCTGAGTATTACTGCTTTCTCAAAGTAATAATATGAATCACATATAGCCAGGTAAGGGAAATAAAATGGCAAACTACAAAGGTCAGAACACTTTAAAATAATCGATAGACTGCATATTTTTTCAGTTTTCTTCATGTCAGGTATCAGGTCGTCGATAGATGCACTGGGATGGTTTTTGTTTCAATGATTGCTTAACAATATTTCCCAGACAAAGAAGCGCACTAGGTTCAGGACATATTGTATCGGGTACAACTCAGGGATAACGGGCGCAGGCATCACATGGCTGGCCGATGCTAAGAGAGAGAGAGAAATTAAGGTTTAACTCTCTCTCTATCTCTCTCTCTCTCTCTCTCTCTCTCTCTAATGCTGAATTGCAGGAGTCTCTTTATATGCCTTCGATTAGCCTTCTGAAACTGGATTCTCATGTTATTGTATTGCGAAAGGAGCCTACAGAGGGATGCAAGTATCAGATCTGACATTTAGTAGTCAGTGTTCGTCAATGCAACAGTTCTGCGATTACAATCGAAACACCTTATAAGCACGGCACTATTACTACTTAACTCTAAGCAGTCCTACAATGAAATTATATATACACATAGGCTATAGCTAATTTCCTGCAACAGACATTTGCAATGTTGCCAACCAGACATTATTATGTTCTTATCGTCGAATTTGTATCCGGGTCCAGTATTCTTGAAGCCAAATGATTATCCGAGTTTTGTCGTGGGCTATATCTCTTCTTGACACACCACATTACGATGTTTTCTCTTCACTCAGTATCCAAGGAAGACCCGGATGTCGCGTAGCCTTATATCAGGTTCATCATCAATAGAGTCTTGAGAATCAGCACATAGGGGAAGAGCAAATAAATTCCTGTATTAAACCATTAATTAAATTGACGAACGCAAATAAACACGTATTGTTCAAATGTGTAATGTTGCATTCCCATTCAAGCGAGTGAGTGAATCGGGTTTAACGTCGCTTTCAACATTTTTTTTCCAGCTATATCACGACAGGGAAGGGAGGGAGGGGAGGGGGAGGGACCGGGGTAACTACTTGTAACCGAGCAGATCTAATGCTGCCCCACTGAAATATCATGCAGCGATTCACATTCAATCTGACAAGCAGCCTACTTAAGGGGTTTCGTTACCTTTCACATGCAAAAAAATCGGTAGTATAAAAGCTCCTAGTTAACACTCTTACAACGATGCATAACTTGAAAATGTTCATTTCGAAAAAATAATCTATTTTGACCATCTTTATATATAAATGGTTTTGGTAGGAGTGAGAGTATCCAAGAAATAACGTAGATTTCAATAGGACTAGTTACAGTCAAAATGTGCACTCAACATGCTGTCTTAGAAACATGGTGAATTACAACACATATAAGGGAAGTGGGAAGAGGTGCCGACATACTGACTGCGTCACATGACTTCACAGAATAGTCTTCTGGTTAACCTATTCTAAAGCACATACCAAGAATCTAACGATTCGTGATATCTGTTGTATCTCAGGCACGCTTTCATTGTACCTGTTCATGTGGCAACTTGGATGATATGACCACACGGCCCCTAGCACCGGCATAAGCGGTATTAGATACAAATCTAGAGAGCTATGATGGAAATGCTCTGACAACTCGTATACTGGTAATTGGTGAGCTGTTTCGCTGTGACAACTCGTACATTGGAGATTGGTGAGCTGTATCGTCGTCAGATGTAAATGACGGCAATTAACACAAAAGACTAGTCTGTAAGGCCCGATGTCGACCCAGCATCAACTTCCCACAAATGCCAACATATATCAAAGACCAAAAGGTCTGTACAGGAGGCGGGCCTCGGGGACGAAACGTCCACCAGCAGAATCTCTCGTTTCATTTCACACATATTTAGAATTGATGCTAACTGTCGCACGATAACAGTCTTTAGGTTGTTGACTGAGAATTTGTTGTATGCGAGAGCTGGTTGAATGTCAGATATGGCGTTTAAACAAAAATGAATCTTTGACAGGGGAAAACCGAGAGCTTGTAACTGCATGATTATATTTGCTATCAAGGACAGCATGAACCTACGTACGTTCATTTAACCCATTAAAGTGGCTAGTGCTAGTTCTAGCTACTGCCAGTGGCAACCAATTCATCAATCAGATGTACCGTTCAACTTACGCTTCAGCCAAGGTTTTCACAATGTAGCGGACTTGTCAAGCGGAGATGGAAACTACATTGCTCAAAGTGGATTTTCTATCTACTGCCAGCCTTTATTCGACATATATCAGACGTTCAGTACGCAAGTATCTTTTCCCACCACCTGTATTATGGTGCGTGTAATTTGTATTCATTTTATACTACCGTTGTTCGATCATAAACAGAAAACGATGGGATCGATGTAACGATAATAATCACTTGACGATGTGATTACGAGGAAGCACCTGCTTGGACTTGATTATTAGTAGGACGGTTGGGGAAGTAGACGAGTTTGCTATATTGATTAGGGTCATGGCCGTTCACCTATTTCCAATTACCGTTATGTCATCCCCCTTGAACGTTAGTCAGTCATTCTCAGCAACAACCTCCTTTTATTGACTATCTTGGCATTTACTATGCCAGGACATAGCCCCGTCATCTCGATTTTCTCCATTTAATGCGACACTGTTTTTCCTCAGACTCAGATAGCACAGTCTTCAACAATGAGACATTATCAGGTTTTTTCCATGTGAATACTGTTCGCGTTCTTGTCTTTGCACCTGCAAATCTGTTTTGTGCGATGACTTTAGCATTGAATAGGGAATATTCAAAACAGGACACCCAAATTCAGGATTCATTGAGCCGGTTGGGATATTGTCCGATTGTTGCATGTACATTGGTGAGATATGTAACAGGTGAGAACAGGACTCCAAAGGTCTCCCGCGCCATCTCACATTTAGAATAGTATAGGATTCTAAACTTGAGCGATGTGTCAGAGGTGAGAAAATTGAAGACGTTTGGCGACACAAATGTAACCATACAGGAAAGCTTCCCCCGGCACTTCACATTCATACCCGAGAATACGGGGGATTCTCGGACGTAGCCTTAGTATCTCAGCCGCGCACTTATTGCAGCTGCTCATGGGGAGAATATGCTGTATCCATACGACCGATAGCACCGGATTAAGGGTACTGATCCTTCCTACACACACTTTTACGCACCCTCTAGAACGTGCCTTTCTACAGCTCAAAGTATGACATAGCTATGATAATGTATATATTATTTTTTACGGATTAAAAATATATAAATTTGTTCACTGTAAACCAGTAGGTTGTGAAGATATTCGGATTTAAAAAAATAATTTAAAAATAATTTAAATCATAAGCTTATCAACTAACAGAAAATCTGTGTCTCGGTTTTTTTAGATGACGACTCTATAACGAATATTATGGATTAAGAATACTGATCAGCGATACGGATTTGATATTTTTGTCTTGCCGGCATCATTGAAAACTGTTGACCGCTTCTCTCTTGCAGGAAACAAGCCTATGTTTATGTGTACTATGATTGTCTTTTTGAATTTGGTGCTAATACTGTTATGTGGAAAATGGAATAGGTCTTTGGATTATGGACGCGGATATTCTCGAATGGACGACGGCTGGATTATGAATGACGGACTAGACGCTTGTAATTATCAATTTTGGTCTAGTTCTCATTCTATTGACATTTAATTGAATATTTCTTTACAAAATCGAGCACCTCACAAATTTGACATTTGGAGTTCAATTAAATGTCAATAAAATAATAACTAGACCAAAATTGACAAAACTAATTGACTGATTTCCTGTTGGAGTTGTCTCCTACAGGAAATAATGATGTCAGTTACTATAAGTTGAATACCTTTTGAAAATAGCCATTTAAAAATGAAGGCTCATTTTTCTAAATTATTATTTTTTTTTTTAATTTGAAAGTATTCACAACCTACAGATCTGCAGTGAACAAATTTATTTATTTGGAATTCTTAGGAAATGCGCTTTCAAAAAATATATACATTACCACAGCCATACGGCATAGTTTTCGTTGTATAAAGACAATTCCAGAGGATGTGTAAAATCCTCATGATATGCCCTGATGGTCTCTGAGTATTACTGCTTTCTCAAAGTAATAATATGAATCACATATAGCCAGGTAAGGGAAATAAAATGGCAAACTACAAAGGTCAGAACACTTTAAAATAATCGATAGACTGCATATTTTTTCAGTTTTCTTCATGTCAGGTATCAGGTCGTCGATAGATGCACTGGGATGGTTTTTGTTTCAATGATTGCTTAACAATATTTCCCAGACAAAGAAGCGCACTAGGTTCAGGACATATTGTATCGGGTACAACTCAGGGATAACGGGCGCAGGCATCACATGGCTGGCCGATGCTAAGAGAGAGAGAGAAATTAAGGTTTAACTCTCTCTCTATCTCTCTCTCTCTCTCTCTCTCTCTCTCTAATGCTGAATTGCAGGAGTCTCTTTATATGCCTTCGATTAGCCTTCTGAAACTGGATTCTCATGTTATTGTATTGCGAAAGGAGCCTACAGAGGGATGCAAGTATCAGATCTGACATTTAGTAGTCAGTGTTCGTCAATGCAACAGTTCTGCGATTACAATCGAAACACCTTATAAGCACGGCACTATTACTACTTAACTCTAAGCAGTCCTACAATGAAATTATATATACACATAGGCTATAGCTAATTTCCTGCAACAGACATTTTCAATGTTGCCAACCAGACATTATTATTATGTTCTTATCGTCGAATTTGTATCCGGGTCCAGTATTCTTGAAGCCAAATGATTATCCGAGTTTTGCCGTGGGCTATATCTCTTCTTGACACACCACATTACGTGATGTTTTCTCTTCACTAGTATCCAAGGAAGCACCCGGATGTCGCGTAGCTCATATCAGGTTCATCATCAATAGTCTTGAGAATCAGCACATAGGGGAAGAGCAAATAAATTCCTGTATTAAACCATTAATTAAATTGACGAACGCAAATAAACACGTATTGTTCAAATGTGTAATGTTGCATTCCCATTCAAGCGAGTGAGTGAATCGGGTTTAACGTCGCTTTCAACATTTTTTTCAGCTATATCACGACAGGGAAGGGAGGGAGGGGAGGGGGAGGGACAGGGGTAACTACTTGTAACCGAGCAGATCTAATGCTGCCCCACTGAAATATCATGCAGCGATTCACATTCAATCTGACAAGCAGCCTACTTAAGGGGTTTCGTTACCTTTCACATGCAAAAAAATCGGTAGTATAAAAGCTCCTAGTTAACACTCTTACAACGATGCATAACTTGAAAATGTTCATTTCGAAAAAATAATCTATTTTGACCATCTTTATATATAAATGGTTTTGGTAGGAGTGAGAGTATCCAAGAAATAACGTAGATTTCAATAGGACTAGTTACAGTCAAAATGTCCACTCAACATGCTGTCTTAGAAACATGGTGAATTACAACACATATAAGGGAAGTGGGAAGAGGTGCCGACATACTGACTGCGTCACATGACTTCACAGAATAGTCTTCTGGTTAACCTATTCTAAAGCACATACCAAGAATCTAACGATTCGTGATATCTGTTGTATCTCAGGCACGCTTTCATTGTACCTGTTCATGTGGCAACTTGGATGATATGACCACACGGCCCCTAGCACCGGCATAAGCGGCATTAGATACAAATCTAGAGAGCTATGATGGAAATGCTCTGACAACTCGTATACTGGTAATTGGTGAGCTGTTTCGCTGTGACAACTCGTACATTGGAGATTGGTGTATTACCGCATGTATTACTGATTGAAATTAGCTCAAAAATAGAACCTACACGGCCGATTTCAGGTAACAGAGATAAGTGCAAAGTAGGTCGGGTGAAAATCAAGTGCCTCGGATAGCTGATTTTTTTTTTTTTTTTTTTTTTAGCTGTTGACAATGTTGAAGGATATACCAAGTTGATCGTTCATTCGCTTGATATGAATGAACATTTGCCTATTGAAGTTAGATTTGTGGGATATATCGGCTGATTTCCGTTGAAACGAAATGTAAAAAAAATCTCAAAACGGGAGGTAATTGCTGAACGTAAATTAAAAGGTGTCTCTTCTCACAATTGACTATTATAATCATTCAATATTAAAAGTAAAAGCCTGTCTAGCATAAAACGGTTACTTGACACGCACCGATTACTTGCCCCATAAAATGTCTTCGTGATGAGAGATACGGGAAATCCATTAAAGCCACTATTATAAGTTATCTTTGAAATTATGTTTCTTTTTATATATATATTCGTTAAACAGTCAATATGGCATCATTTTTGTGAACTATATGGTTTTTCCCCATTTTAGCCACCGAAAGGGTAGAGGCTCGAATGAAAACATGAATTGCGAGTCTCAAGACCCGATTGGCACCTCTGCAGTTAAGAATGATGTTTGCCCTCCCAGGCTTAGGACACAGCAATGATACACAGGGACGATATGTTAAGTACGAATGGACCCGAAGTCGACATTTCCTTATTACTGTCGTTCCGTTGAGGAGAGGGTGCGAGTTAGATGGTCGCTTTGTCAAATATAGCACGTTCATCCCTATATAGGGTGAGTGATTTAACGTGCATCACAGTCTTGGGAGTTAGTAGAGGGATGATTCCACCCTCCGAAATATTTTCCTTATTCTCGAGGACTGGTAACTCAGTCTGATCAAATAATATATTTGGCTCAAACATCAAGAATTATCATAGAATTATCGTCAAATATTTTATATGAAATAAGACAGTTTAGGGCACTTTCATGAGAAAAGGCAACTATATAGTTACACCCTCATGATCGCCATAATGTTCTGTCTAAAAGGTTATGCAAATGAGGCATTTATTGACTTTCACGTCTGACTCAAGATCCTCGTGATACTCATATGAACAGTCACAATCAAAGCGTGACTGAGATACATCATTCTTTAGATGACGACTTTACAACGAATATTATGGATTAAGAATACTGATCAGCGATACGAATTCTATGTTTTTGGAACATCATGATGTCTTGCCAGCATCATTGAGAACTGTTGACCGCTTCTCTCTTGCAGGAAACAAGCCTATGTTTATGTATACTATGATTGTCTTTTTGAATTTGGCGCTAATACTGTTATATGGAATATGGAATAGGTCTTTGGATTATGGACGCGGATATTCTTTAATGGACGACGGTTGAATTATGAATGACGGACCAGACGCTTGTAATTTCCGTGGTTTCGGAGCCTCAGGGAAATATGAATTTACCCATCTGCATTTTTATGGTTACATTTGGTCCTTGTCAGTATGCATCAGATCTGACCTTATGTTTTGGATTGGAAGTCATATGATTCTTTCTTTGTTGATAGAGACGCTAGAATTTCTCATTAAGTTCTTGCATCCCACATGGGGTCCAAATTTACGATTTACCTAAATTACAAATTTAGGTCCAAACTTGAACAATCATAATTAATATATCGATTCTTCTTGAATTTATTTTGGCAAATAAAAGTTTGCTTAGGTAAAATGTTAGCCTTACATATCTTATTATCTGTGGTATAAGACCATTTACATTTTATCGCTTATTCATTGCGGGGGTGGGGACGGAGAAAATTGTTAATTAATATTCTAATATATTGGAAAATGTACATGCAGTTCTGCTCTGGATGGATTTAAGAATATGACCAAGGAAGACATTCCCGCTCAATACACAATCTGCACTTCTCAATACCGCAGCTAAGATGTATAGCATTGATTTGTGGTAGAATCGAATCAGCTTTAATCCTGCCGAGGTGATTCACAATTTATACCGGAAATGTAGTCTCCGTTCAGAGAAATAGAAACTAAAAAACATGTCCATTCCACAAATAAAGGAGCTGTAAATTACTTCGACAATTCTGGAATTCGTCCATCAGTGCAGTAACGTTTCATTTCAATGGGGGATATACCACAAGGAAACCTCATTTTTCTTCATTACAGCTTAATACTGTCAATGGGAACCTGGTTTGTGGCAGCATTCGGTCTCTCAAAAAAACGAACATGGTGTCTATTTCGAACAATGGAAGGACTTTTCCAGTAATCAATCCTCATTACATACTCCCGTTTTCAATCATCGTCAAGAAAAGTACGATGTTAAGAGACGTTATTTTTTTTTTGATAACAAGGAATGATTAAACGCAATATATGAAGGTGATGGAAAGAGATGCCGGCGTGTTGACATGAAGTCAAATGACCAAACAGTATGATCGCATATCTAAAACATCACAAGAACGAGATTTATACTATACCAGAACATATTTTGAGAGAAGTCTAAGAATTGAAATGGAAACCACTTTAGAACAGAAAAAACATCGAGAAAAGAAACACTCGGGAAGTGATTAAACATTAACAAGATACCTCGATACGGTTAGAGCATTGTTGATGTTATTTTCAGTAACGACACAGACGAAGTGAGCATTTGGTACTCAATTTGGTAACGTTATCGAATTTCACATTTCACTAGACTGATCAAAATATATTATCACACAGCAAGACAGACGCCTAAAAATTTGTTCTCTGTAGCGCAAACCCAAGGATATACTGTTTTTGTTTTCAAATTGTATATTTTTGCGTGTTACATTACACACGTTTTTTTTGCATACAAGCGTCTTGCTCGTCATTTAATATTCAATCGACGTCCATTAAAGAATTTTCTCCATCCAAAGACTTAATTCATATAACAGCAATGGCACAAAATCAGAAAAAAAGTATAGTAAACATAAACACGGGCTAGTTTCCTGCAATAGGGAAGCGGTCAACAGTTTTCAATGATGCCGGTATGACATCATGATGTTCCAAAAATATTAAATTCGTATAGCTGATAAATATTGTTAATCCATATGATTTCTGTTGCCAAGATGATAGCTGGAGGAGGGTGTATCTCAGTCACGCTTTGACTGTGCCTGTTCATATGAACGCCATGAAGATTTTAAGAGTACATGGTGTTCCACCATAGCCCCAAGTATTTAGAGGATTTAGACACAACACCAAAGACCTTGCACGCTACGTTCATATTTTTCTATTAGCATGCGATATCTATCGCCAAATTTAAGAAACTTTGGAGGCGCTTGGTGGAATAGCTCTAGCCGTTTTACAAGTTTCTGCAATAATGCTTTGTCACGTTGATTAAAATCGTCACGTCTCACGGCAAAGATTGATCATATTATCATTTTAATAGAAAACAACATAACCGATTTTTCAGATGACATCAGCGAGTACATATTATCAAATACGATAAGATAAATCTCAGTAAGCAAATACATTACCATTCTTCCCTCACTCAAATAGGACATTCACGTAATGTATTTGACTTGCTGTCTGAAATAGGGGTCAAATTTGAACTCGCATAAGGCAAATCGGAGTAACGGACGTTTTTTTCGCAACAGAGTTTGCACAGACGAATTAACTCTTTCTGGCCAGGACTTTTTTTTTGAACATGTACAGGCCTGGGTGGTGGGAGGGGACTGTACAAGTCTGGGGTAAGAAAATATTGTTCTTACCCCTTGAGCTTAGGGGATGAATCTAACCACACAATGACCTTGGGTCAAGCTCTACCAGGAAATGTAAAAAATTACACGATTGTTGCTTTGCTGTCATATTCAAAACAGGCATATTTTTGTCGATTTTTAGAAGAAAAAAAAATAGTTGTTTTCTTTGCAAATACTGCATGAAATAGATTATGTCCCATTTTCCTCGAACAACAGCAGGAATTTTTAAGAAAAATGACAAAAATATCACTTTTCTGCTATGTTGACCGCTATGTTGAATTTACCCATGATCCCCTACTCGGGGGCGGGGGTGGGGGGGGGGATGCAAATAGGCTAAAATATGGCCCCAATATGATAAACTAAAAAAAGCCGCGGAGGATCAGCTTGGGGTTGGCATAATGGCCCCGCCCCAGGCCTAGTGGGCATGGTAGGGTTAAAAATACAATACACAGTGTAGGAGGTCAGGGTAATGAATATTAATACATGTACACACAAGGAGGTTTCAGATCTAGTTAGACAACATTTTGAGGCATTCCGTCTATTATTTTAGATGCATAAAGAGGCATGGTAATATATCAGTGCACAGTTAATTTTTGGGTTGTCCAAGTTCCAGTTGTCCTTTTCATACTTCTTTACGAGCAGATTCCGGTAGAGGGGCATGTTGGATTGGAATTGGCCTCTTGATGAGAACTGTGAAACAGATTCGGAAGTTCTAATGAATGTATTGTATATAGAATCCACCATCACTTATGATTCCGTTACTTCTACATCAGTATATATAGGGAATCGCATACATTTTGATAAAACAAAACAACACAAATTGCTATTGCTAATATTGTTGATGATAATCAAGGTAGACGTGGCCAGCCGTGTCTGGTGTAAATCATCAGAACTGGAGACATCGGGCATCACATTCAATTTGCTTTCTAATCTCCTTTACGCCGGGGTTAATTGCTGTGGGTATTCCAGGAGGAAACGTCTCTACTCGGCGACTGATGGCAACTGTACTGATGTTGGTATCACCTTTACTTCAGACGGGGTATTCTGACTTGTAAATATTTAGTGTAAAATACATCTTCGGTTCCTTTATGACAAACTGTTGAGCACTGCAATATATTAAGCATCGTCGGTCCAGAATTTGGGTTTGGTGAATGTATAGTGACTCTAGGCATGATAGAAGGGCATTGTCAGCAGGACAAAACCGAACAAGAAATAAATAGGGCAGGCCCTTGGTTGCATTGATGACTTCAAAGTTATGAACCTTCGGTGGGTGTAGTTTGTGGATTTTTTTTCACAATTTCGATTTATTGTATTTTCTTCAAATTGAGAGTTAAACAATCCAGCAAGGGTGAATCCAATCCATTCCAGGTCATTTAAAGCAAAACAACGGCACAAAATTGGACGAAAATTGCTCAATCGAACCCGTCTTCACAACAGGATTCCGTGGTGCATTTCTGGCAGGACATCTTCAAGAAGGAATGCTCGGTATCAACCCAGCCTGTCATTGGTGTCTCTGATACCATCGACGATCAGTACACTAGGTAAGCACATGAGGACGCCAGATAGTTGATCTCATTGATTTGCTTACATTGAAAGCGTTTTTCTCTCACAGTCTGTTAGGATTAATCGTGTACAAACCCCCAAGGTGGGTATCAATACCAATTAAAATAAATCTCGCTGATAGCATTAGTAATGTATAAATAGTAATCTTTATGAAATTTACAGTTCCCTTTACTCGAAAAACCAATGCTGTTGATGACTTTGACCAAATACTTAACAAGCACGATATATTGCAGGGGAACAGCATTATGGAAGGGGAACATTGATACGGCTGTTCAATCGGTTTTATGTTAGGCATTATTTTAAGAGGAAACACCGGCTCTCCCAAGTGGTGACTAGAAACTGTAATTTGATGCTGATACTAAAAGCAGATGTATCATTTAACGATTAGGCCGGAATAAGGGTTCTATTCCATTATTATCTATTGCCGAAGACTTACTGTAATCACCTTTACTCAATCCAGTCATGTTTGATTAAGTATATAGTCTCGTTTGGGTGGGTATATAGTCCGGAGAAGGGGAATATTCAGCACGATAGCGCATTCGTCCGTAAGCTCGAACAAAAATGCCAAATGTGTTGCTCTGGTTGGATGGATATTGAATGATATGATGGGTAGAGTACAGTCTTTGACATTTTTCAACTTCAATAATTCTTTAATTCTTCCGTTACAGTTCTTAATAGAATCATCAGAAAGTTGGGTAACACAAATTCTTGCGACTTTAATAATAGGTTTACTTTGAATGTACTTGTTGCGAAATATTGTTAGATGATCATGCATTATGGCAACGCTACGTTAGGTATTCATTGATTATTCAGAACAAAGCGCAACTGCTGAATGTATTGCTGATGATACATACATATGGGTATCCCTATCTTGCGTTATATCGTTTAATTAACTCTTGATTGGCTGCAGCGATTTGAAAGATACGGCGAGCTTTATCTGGGATGAAGAGAAGCATGGATCGATCTTCTCCACAAAACAAATCCATGAGAGGATTAATCCAATTCGCTTCGAGGAAAACAAATATCCAGACGTGAACTCAAGCATGTTTGTGTAGCGCAAGAGTTAAGACACATCCTTGCCATACAGAGCTATACCACCTAACGCCTCCATTCAAAGTTTCTCATTTTCTGTGATAAATATCGTACACTGACGGCAAGATACATTCATAGAATACAAGATCTCTCGCGCTACGTTTCGTAACCTATGTTTAAATCCGCTTAATCCGGGTCTAGGAGCCGTTTGAATATTATATGTTTCGAATCTCCATGGTGTTCAAATGAACACAAAGCTTGACTGGGATACATTCTCTATAAACGACTTGCCATTCATTTGAATCAGGCATTATAGTCAGTGATTAGCATTTATGTATAGAATATCATCATGTCTTGCTGATATCATTGAAAATTGTTGAACGTTTCTCTCTTGTAAGAGCCCATCTTGTGTTTTTATTATTTTTATTTCATACACATTTGGTATAGTGATAAGTGTCATACAAAATATGTTTTCGGTTTGTTGACGCGGAATTTTGAATCTGACGCCTGCCATTTTCCACGAAATATTCCGCTTCCAAAATCAAAAAGCATCAATCACGCGACACTAATATCACCAAAATTCAAGTAAACATACGATAAATAAAAAATAAAAACATAAATGTATACACAGGCGATTTTCTTACGAGCATGTTTGGAGCATGCAAAATAAGCGTGTTATGCAGTCAGTTTGAAGAGGCTTTGATGCTCGATCATGTAACTATGACGTTGGCCAGTTTTAGGCCGCAAAAAAAGTGCTCATATCTGACTTTGTCAACAGTTTATAGAAATGCATGATTGCTAAAAAAGCCCGAAATTATAAAGTTTTATATTCAAATCTGCTCTTACCACCACCGGTACTGAGTGACCACATGCCGTAAAGTATCACCTATTACGCTCTCTAATTGAGGTTTTCATGTAAAAGTAGCTTCTTTGGCTTAAGAGACAATCAATATATTTTCCCAGGGTGGTCTTCAAATCAGGTTTTACCAGACTTTGTGACAAAAAAATCAGTTGTATCGCTTAGTAAACTTTGAAGAACGATAACTTGAAGGGAATTTCAAACAGCGATGACGTCACTTCTTGTAGACTGATTACCTCCCTTTTTCCGCGACTACATGTACCAAAGGCTAGCAGTCAATAATGCAGCGCCGAGTGTTGAGATCAAATGGCGAGACAATGTGATGGTTCAATTATAGCGTAACTGTGTTTTATTTCATGTTTCACCGCCGCAAATTGAGGTTTAATGGCGACGTGTTAGCCGGTAAACGGATATTTGCATTGGAAGAACTAGAATTAACTTCCTCAAATATCACATGGTTATTCCTATTCCAAATCCATGTTTTCATTTACCGCTCAATTTGGATGATTTAAGCTGTCATGAAACAGGGTCATTTTTACTGCGTAACAGGATTATAAATATTTAATAACGTCAAAGTCCTTCCCAGTGACTGTAATTCAGAATCATCGACCATGATACAATGCATGTAAGTATACTGATCAGCGATACAGATTTGATATTTGGAATCACTGTTAACCACTTCTCTCTTGCAGGAAATAGTCTATGTTTATGTGTACGATGATTTGTTTTTAGTTTGTGCCGATACAATCTCTCCGTCCTAATGCTAATACGAATTAGGTCATTAGATTATGGACGCGGATAATCTTTAATGAACGAATGACGGACTTGACGCTAAAATAGCGTATCTAAAATATGACGACGAAGAAAAGAAAGGATTGGGTTCCATACCAAAATCATTATTAAAAATGTTTATATGTTTTGCCATTCGATGTAAAGTACAATTTGAGATGACTTAGTTTGTTAGATCAAATGCAAGAAGCCGCATTATTGCGAGGAGACTGCGAGGAGACTGGTCGCATGGGGATGCAAACAATGCGAAATAAGACTGGAAGAATTTACGACCGGTAATCCAAATTGAACTGTCGCATATATTCATTAGATCTACGGATACAATCAGATGTTTTTTAGAATACTGGTATGCCATGAGCATCTGTTTCCCATAGTAAGACAAAAAAAGGTTCGCGTGAATAATCTTCATAAAGAATATATCATTTTACGACGATTTTGCTCTAAATGGATATCACTACACATGAGCTTGAGTAAGAATGAAACATATTCTGATCGACTGTGTAGATTTTAAGATTGTAAGAGATTCTTTTTATCGAACAGCTGCTTTAGAAGATCTTTTTAGTCGGGTGGAAGAAGACTGTATCTTGGGTTATTCCAGAGAAATCGGTTTGTTGCATAAGTTTTAATGAGTGTATTATTTTACTGTGTTGGATTATTAAGTTATTAACTTAGAATTTTGTTTGGTCGTCGCTATATAGCTGAAATATTGCTGAATTATTGCTGAAACCTTAATTCTCTCTTTCTCTCTCTATCCCTCTCTGTCTCTCTCTCTCTCTCTCTCTCTTAAGAATGTTTGAATTCATGAAAATACCGAACCAAGGATTTGTAATGGCGGTCCTCCTGGAGTTTAGGATAACCACTGTATGATTTAGTCATATCTTCTACAGATGCACAGGGACAAATTATGCATGAAATGTTACAACACTACACTTTATCTAACAGTTAAGGTTGAGCGTATCCCTGTTGGTTCTTCATGATTATATCACCAATCCTGGAACACCATTTTGCTTGCAGAGAAATCCCTGGACGGATATTTTGTCTTCCTTTAATGGACCCTATCAAATCTGATCACATTTTCTCATTCCCATTGACGCTGCGTCACTATATTCCCAGCATATCAAGCAGCAACATAGTCGGTCGTCGAATGTCGGATTAACCGTCGTCGTTCAACTTTTGCCCCCGGTCCAATTGCTACATTGGCGTGCGTATGGAAAATTAAAGTAGGTTCATAAAACTCATTTCATTCAGTAAGCTTTACCATAGTCCATAGTGCAATAGTGATGGCCTTCAGAAATGCTCCAAGACAATTATGTCCTCATTCCTTCAATGCGTCCTGTCATTTCGCAACATGTTGTGGCTTGCCACTTTATCAGGGCGACTGTTCATTCTAGTATAAGGTGGGTCATACATTGACATGGCACTTCTACCCAATTTCTCCTCGATTCCCATTAGTAATGCTGCGTCGCGTTCGTGATCAATTGTGTTGCTCAGATCAAGTAGCAGGTCCGATATATCAAGAACGAATACTGACTGATCTCAGTTCTTGACAGAGCGGGTATGCTATCGTCGATCTTTCGTTTGGCTTCCAATACGTTCGTTCTACAAGTCTAGTGGTTCTGCATAGTCTGTAGCGCCACAATCTTACAGGTCAAAATCTCTTGGCATTTCAAAGTAATATTTTGAATCCTAGATGGCAGATAATTGATTACATGATCGACTCGTCCACATTATAGGATTCTATATGATTCAATGTCAACCATATAGAACTGAATTTTAATCTCAAGTTTCGAGTGAGTGAGTGAGTGAATAGGGTTTAAGGTCGCTTTCAACATTTTTTCAGTTATATCACGACGGGGAAGGGAGGGGGTAGAGAGGGGCGGGGTATCTGAGCAGAGCAGATCTAATGCTGAAATATCATGCCGTCATGACATCCCACTCAGTCACATTATACTGACACCGAGCGAATCAGTCCTTGTTCTATCCTCTTAATGCTGAGCGTAAGCAAGGAAGCAACAAGTTCCATTTTTCAAGTCTTTGGTATGACCCGGCCTGGGATCGAACCCAGTACCTACCGCTTACGAGGCCGATGCTCTAACCATTAGACCACCGCAGTGCGGTCGCTCAAATTTCGATTATAGGATTTTATGAAACAAATGTTTTGCAAAGTGTTACTATGATTGGTATATGGACCATCAAGAACAAATTACCCTGATGAAGTTGCACGTGTATACCGCCCCTGGTACGTGACGTTAGAGAAAATGCATGTCTTCATCATGTCCTGAAGTCAACGCGTTATACTATCAAGTATGTCTGAACGATTTGACAGTGAAAATACGTTTGACAGTGAATGCGATACTACAAATCAGTTTCCGAAGTTCAATTTCCTATGGTATCTGGACCACAGTGATATGTGGGACTGAATCAATGGATGTGAGAAAACTTCTCCATTTTATCAATTTGATCATTTGAAATTTGTGTCTGAAATTTATCATACATGATTCTATGTGATAGAAATTCTATTGGATTCGAAAATTGATCATATAGGATGTCATAGGGTTGATAACTGATTACAGGTAATCCTATAGCATCAAATATGATATTTTGTTGGAGGAGGTTTCTAGGTGATCGAGGACGCGGTTCAAACCAAAATCGGATCGTTATACTTAATGCAGGGAGTATATAGAGAAAAGGCAGTGATGAAGAATCATCTGGGATATAATGTTCATTGATAAATGATAAATGAATTTTATCGGGGAACCATCTGATGCATTATCCATGCAAGTATAGCCACTAACGACCATCTTGAAATTCAAATTGACTGCCTTAAATAAAATATGTCTGATGTGCTCGACCCCTGAAAATGTGGGTATAGCCACTGGAATCAAGTTCATAATGAATTCAGGTAAGATTATACTGATCAGAATAAGTTTAAACCGGTTGCATCATGAGATACAATTTTGTCTGTTAAGTGATGTGTATGGAGCCACCATATCAAGCCTTGCCCCCGAATTTGCGGATGTAGCCACTGCAATGATTTTCATTACGCGTTTTGGGTAAATAAGGATATATTGACCAAAATAGATGTCAGATGCCGGCCATCTTCAAATTCAAGATGAGCGCCGTTTCAATAAGTCTACGGTGTCACCCACTGATGCCTCGGTCCTGAAAATGGGGTGTAACTACTGGAATAAGGTTCATGACTCATTTAGGTACGGAGATATTGGCGAAAAGAGCCTAGATGTCAGATTAGGAGTCAGAAATGCATGCACTTCGCTTCGAGAAATTTGTCAAATTCTGTGGATTTCAGTTGATCTTAGTTCTGATTTTTGATTTCTATATTCGATGAACGCTTGTACCTAGAGTGAAATTTTGAAATTATTTCTCCGATTTTCGCTGTTCAAGGCATTTTTTGTCTGTCAGTTCAGCCCAGTTCGAGAAGACAGAGGTCCGCCATTATTGCCTTCTCGGTCTTTATGACTGAGAGGGTTGGTGGATTATTTTCTCTCTCTCTCTCTCTGTGTTTATTCACTCTGAAAATTGTTCATATTTTGTTAGTCGAGATATTATCTAATTTTTGAGTGGTTTGGTTCGCGGCTGCTTCGATTTTTCGTACGGGTTATCTTGCGTTTGATTTGCACATTTTGGTTAGTTTGTGTATATCATAATAGGCTAAGTACATGTTATAACAGGCCTGTAGTAACTGTATGTTAAAGTCCTACCCCTGAGGGGCAACAAAGTGTTTGAGAGACCACTGAGCCTAAAACTAATGGGAAAGAATTCCGCTAAGCCGATTGATGTATATCGTGCTTTGTTGTAATTTTTACCTGTATATGACGAGATTCTGCAGATGGACGTTTCGTCCCCGAGGTACGCCCCCTGTACATACCTTTTGGTCTTGGATATATGTTGGCATTTGTGGAAGTGGATGCTGGGTCGACATCGGGCCTTACAGACTAATCTTTTGTGTTAAATGCCGTCATTTTCATCTGACGATGATACAGCTCACCAGTGTACGAGTTGTCACAGCGAAACAACTCACCAATTACCAATATACGAGTTGTCAGAGCATTTCCGCCATAGCTCTCTAGATTTGTATCTAATACCGCTTATGCCGGTGCTAGGGACCGTGTGGTCATATCATCAAAGTTGCCACATGAACAGGTATAATAAAAGCGTACCCGAGATACAACACATATCAAGAATCGTTAGATTCTTGGTATGTGCTTTAGAATAGGTTAAACGGAAGCCAATACTGTAAAGGCATGTGGCTCTGCCAGTACGTCGGCACCTCTTCCCACTTCCCTTATATGTGTTGTAATTTTTACCTGTATATGGCGAGATTCTTCAGGAGGACGTTTCGTCCCCGAGGCTCGCCCCCTGTACAGACCTTTTGGTCTTTGATATATGTTGGCATTTGTGGGTAGTTGATACTGGGTCGACATCGGGCCTTACATACTAGTCTTTTGTGTTAAATGCCGTCGTTTTCATCTGACGCCGAAACAGCTCACGAACCCCCAGTGTACGAGTTGTCACAGCGAAACAACTCAACAATTACCAATATACGAGTTGTCGGAGCATTTCCGCCATAGCTCTTTCGATTTGTATCTAATACCGCTTATGCCGGTGCTAAGGGCTGTGTGGTAATATCATCAAAGTTGCCACATGAACAGGTACAACAAACGCGTACCTGAGATACAACACATATCAAGAATCGTTAGAGGGGGCCCACCCTCTGTACACACCTTTTGTTCTTTGATATATGTTGGTATTTGTGGGAAGTTGATGCTGGGTCGACATCGGGCCTTACAGCCTAGTCTTTTGTGTTAAATGCCGTCATTATCATCTGACGACGATACAGCTCACTAATCCCCAGTGTACGAGTTGTCACAGCGAAACAAATCATCAATTACCAATATACGTGTTGACAGAGCATTTCCGTCAGAGCTCTCTAAATTTTTATCTAATACCGCTTATGCCGGTGCTAGGGGCCGTGTGGTCATATCATCAAAGTTGGCACATGAACATGTACAATAAAAGCGTACCTGAGATACAACATATATGTATGTGCTTTAGAATAGGTTAAGCGGAAGACTATACTGTGAAGTCATGTGGCTTTGCCAGTATGTCGGCATCTCTTGCCATTCCCCTTATATGTGTTGTAATTTTACCTGTATATGGCGAGATTCTGCTGATGGACGTTTCGTCCCCGAGGCCCGTCCCCTGTACAGACCTTTTGGTCTTTGATATATGTTTGTATTTGTGGGAAATTGATGCCGAGTCGACATCGGGCCTTACAGACTAGTCTTTTGTTTTAAATACCGTCATTTTCAGCTGACGACGATACAGCTTCCCAATCCCTAGTGTACGAATTGTCAGAGCGAAACAACTCACCAATTACTAATATACGAGTCGTCAGAGCATTTCTGTCATAGCTCTCTAGATTTTTATCTAATACCGCTTATGCCGGTGCTAGTGGTCA
This sequence comes from Hanleya hanleyi, assembly GCA_036873755.1. NCBI lineage: Eukaryota > Metazoa > Mollusca > Polyplacophora > Lepidopleurida > Hanleyidae > Hanleya > Hanleya hanleyi. Next base: position 63,804 of record JAVTVY010045676.1, on the reverse strand, counting down.
TGTGGTCATGTCATCAAAGTTGCCACATGAAAAGGTACAATAAAAGCGTACCTGAGATACAACACATATCGAAAATCGTTAGATTCATGGTATGTGCTTTAGAATAGGTTAACTGGAAGACTATACTGTGAAGTCATGTGGCTCTGCCAGTATGTCGGCACCGCTTTCCACTTCCCTTATATGTGTTGTAATTTTTACCTGTATATGGCGAGATTCTGCTGGTGGACATTTCGTCCCCGAGGCTCGCCCCGTGTACAGACCTTTTCGTCTTTGATATAGGTTGGCATTCGTGGGAAGTTGATACTGGGTCGACATCGGGCCTTACATACTAGTCTTTGTGTTAAATGCCCTCATTTTCATCTGACGACGATACAGCTCACCAATCCCCAGTGTACGAGTTGTCGCAGCGAAACAACTCACCAATTACCAATATACGAGTTGTCAGAGCATTTCCGCCATAGCTCTCTGTATCGAATTTGTATCTAATACTTATGCCGGTGCTAGGGGCCGTGTGGCCATATCATCAAAGTTGCCACATGAACAGGTACAATAAAAGCGTACCTGAGATACAAAACATATCAAGAATCGTTAGATTGTTGGCATGTGCTTTAGAATAAGTTAACCGGAAGACTATACTGTGAAGTCCTGAGGCTCTGCCAGTATGTCGCACCTCTTCCCACTTCCATTATATGTGTTGTAATTTAAAGAGTCTGTCGGATCAGGACCGAATGTCCTCCATGGACTAGTGCAGGTGTAAAAGACTGTTTGGGTTGGGACGGTACGAAATGAACATGCCATAGATGTTCTTCTATCAAACGGTATTTTAGATTTTCAAGATCAGTGTGGTCGTTTTCAGGAGGTTGAACCCACAAAAGTACTTATCAAAATAAAATTCCCTGTTTTTTTTATTCTAAACGCTGACATTATACGGATATTTGAAAAATGCGTTGAAGTTCGGGACATTTATGACGAGTACTAGACTTTTGACAGAGATTTGAAAACTGGGATCAGCAGGTTGTGGATGTCTGGCATCAAAACCCCTGGCTTCTCTAAAGTTATGGTGGAATTTTAAGCTTCCTCTTTGGTACAAAGGTCAGGTTAAGAACCTGCTACACCTGCGGAGAAGAAAATCACAAGTTTTGGGATTATCCCTCTAAAGGCAAATGCCTGAGATGTGGCCAGGCAGGACACATGAAACGGGAATGCAATACACGAAGAGAAGCACCTATAAGTTCTGTAGAAATAGAAGGTCCGCGCTCCGAAGAATGACAAGCAATTCATTTTGACTCACCTTGTGACTTCGGAGTGCTTTAATACCTTGCTTTACTGTGCACAGCTAGTCAGTGGGAATTCTGATAACAGAAAGGTCCGACTAGCAGACGTGACCAGACTCTTCCACAAAATGGAACTGGTATTCAATCAAATCCAAGAAATGGTTCTCCGTTGTGGAGAAGTCTGCCGTTATAGAGACATTTGTGAAAATAAACGAACAGCTGAGCAGTCCGAAAGCGTGAAAAATTGTAGGTCCAGCTGACAAGACCAAGACAAATTCTATACCGAGGTGAAGAAATAAAAACATAGAGCAAACGGGGAATACACCGAAGAGTTCAAACAAATTTCTGTACAAGGTATATCATATGGATTAAGAATACTGACCAGCGATACGGATTTGATATTTTGGAACATTATGATGTCTTGCTGGCATCATTGGAAACTGTTGACCGCTTCTGTCACGCAGAAAATTAGCCTAGTTTTATGTATACCATGATTTACCCTTTTAATTTAGTGCTGATGTTATTATATGAATTAGGTCTTTGGATTATGGACGCGGAAATTCCTCAGTGGATGACGGCTGAATATTGAATGACGGACTAGACGCTTGTATTCCAGCTCGCTGTGTTGAGAAAGGTGTTGACAATTCCAATGATATTCGTAGTCCACCCACCAAGAGGAATAGAGCGGACCGAAAGTCCAGATGCTTCGTTACATGATCAGGAGTTTGAGAGCAATGAGTCTGCTGAGAGTGTAGACCCAAAAGCATTTCAGACAAGTGGTTCTTCGTCTAAAGTAGAGAACGACAGTGTCAATGAAAATCAAATGTTCAGTAAAGACACTGCTATATTTGATGTAGACGGCAGTTGTAGCGATCATTCCCCTGTGCAATCTGGCAGTAACTTGAACTTCACGCCACATGACGATGTGATTGTGGACCTCTTTAAAGATGATGCTAGGTGTGAGCTACGCACAGAAGATAGAAAAGGAGGTGATGAAGACAATAGTTCCATTTCCAAAAAAGATACACCTATGAACTTCATTCCTAATACTGATGTGATTGCGGAGTTCACTAAGATGAAGCTAGAAATGAGCTACCCATGGAAGATGAAAAATAGGGTGAAGGGAAGTTATATGCGTGGTTGCTAAACGCATAGATAAAACTTGTGATAATGAGCGACCAGGAAAGAGTTCCTTAAACATGAGGTCGAAAGAGAAATGTGCGATGACGAGAGAACCAGAAATTTATTTCAATAAAAATAAAGCTGTAAAGTAGTGGCAAGACGATCAGAAAAAATGATCAAAAAGCTAGAGGAGACGATTTTTTACTAAACGTCCATAATGGCTGAATTGTCGCTCTGTCTTTTGTCTGTATCATCTTGTGTGATATTTCTTTATGTAGACTAAAATGTCTCAGTCTTCAACCCTCCTCCGATGAAAATGCAGAGGAGTTTAGCCAAACTTAAATGACCTTCAGTTGTTAGCTCAGGATTATGAACCCTCAGCTCTCAGTTTGAATGAAACGTTTCAAAGAAACAGATGAAAAAATATATTTGAATTACAGCAATATACATATTATCATTTCGACGCTTTTGAAGAAGATCGAAGGGCTACGGGCGGCTCTGCAATACTTGCTAAAATGAGTGTTTTACATAGTCCTGTTCATATAAAGACGGATTTACAAACTGTAGCAGTTCGTGTTACTTTGAATTATATCTTCACATTATGCACGGTGTACATACGTTCTTCTTGGTCTCCGTCTTGATAGCTTCAAAATCTTTACGATCAGTTCCCTAAACTGTGTTTATTGATGAGTGATTTTAACGGTCGTTGTATCCTTTGGTATAATGAATCTGTGAATAAAAATTCTTAAAATTTTATATCGAATAATATTTTGTGTATTTTTAATGATGGCATTCGTCTCATAGGTCTCATTTGTCTCATATTTGGTATACGCATTTGTCATCAGCTAATAGGACCTATTCAGCATTGAATATCTTATTTTGCGACCTTCTTATACTCGAATAATATACTTGGTCTGTTCATGGTGGCCTTTGTGGAAGTGATCACTTTCCCACTGTTTTAAAAGCTGTTCATGCAGCTGATGACCATCCTTCACCAAGGTATATTTTCGAGATAGTCAGGGCTGTTAGGGATTTTTGGTTCACATTCTTCCAAAAGCACCAAATTTGGTCCATATGTCGCCCATACCATACTATTTCGATTTTTGACGGGCGCCAAGACGGGCGCCCCCTAGGGCCGCCATATTCGGCGAAATTCAATATGGTCGCCACCCGGGTTAGAGATCAATCGTAGTTAAATAACTAAATGGGCTAGAAATGTGAATAATAGCACTTTTTAGTGGTTTTGGGGGTCGGAGAATGCGATTGTGATCTTATTTCAACGATTTGAGGTCAAGGTAAGCCTTTAAGGTCACCCTAAAGGGCATTTTGGGGACAAATTCGCCATTATCAGTGGTTTTGGGGCAAGATATATAAACTGCCTCACTCTATTGGTTTCCAGGGTTGAGTAACCCGAATCTGGCCTTATTTTGGCGATTCGGGGCAATATTTCATTTGAGAGTCGCGATAGAGGTCATCCGAACCAGAGGTCAATTGTAGGTATAACACCAAAAGAACCACAAATAATACTATAGAGGTTTGTGGCATTCTCCGATTCTGATCTTATTTTGAAGATTTGAGGTCAACCCATTTTGGGGTCAAAGGTCAAAGATCAACAGTTACCACTAAGAACAATCGAACGAAGATTATTCAGGACCAAATTATATTAAAATACTTCGGAGATGACATCTGCTGACAAAATGCTATAACTATGCCGCTACGCCGCTATGTGTATTTAAATGTTCGAAATACAATTCAAAGACCGCTTTAGCTACAATATACCAATGATTATTAGTACCTATAACTTCTGGCTTGCGCTATCAAGAAACTATGATGTCGGGTCGCAGCAAGTAAGGCTGTGGAAGAGGGGTAGTGCCAAGGATTTGACGGACCGAGATCGGAACAAATGGTATGGACTGAATTACAACACATATAAGGGAAGTGGGAAGAGGTGCCGACATACTGACTGCGTCACATGACTTCACAGAATAGTCTTCTGGTTAACCTATCCTAAAGCACATACCAAGAATCTAACGATTCGTGATATGTGTTGTATCTCAGGTACGCTTTTATTGTACCTGTTCATGTAGCAACTTGGATGATATGACCACACGGCCCATAGCACCGGCATAAGCGGTATTAGATACAAATCTAGAGAGCTATGATGGAAATGCTCTGACAACTCGTATACTGGTAATTGGTGAGCTGTTTCGCTGTGCCAACTCGTACATTGGAGATTGGTGAGCTGTATCGTCGTCAGATCTAAATGACGGCATTTAACACAAAAGACTAGTCTGTAAGGCCCGATGTCGACCCAGCATGTCACAATATTTCGAAGTCCACCAAGAGTTCCGATAGACCGAGGGTCTCCAAAGACCGGACATCGCTGTCCATCGTGCGAACATAGGCTGTTGTATGACCCTCCTCCGTGGCATGTGCTAGATGCAGGAGGACCCTGGTGTCCGCCTCGGAATGGTTGCACGGTTGAAGTATTGTGAGGTCACAACGCCTGTTGAAGAACACGGACTCAAAACGGGTACACAGAAGGAGCTTTCCGCTCATGTCAGTCTTGGAGATCTGTGTGCTGATGAATGAGAACGGCTCCTTTTTGTTAACATTATTTAAGAAGCCGCTTCGGGATTGTAGGGGTTCAGGAAAAAGTATTGTGGCATTCCAGTCCAAACCATCTGTTCCGATCTTGGTCCGTCAAAATCCGTGGCACTACCTCTCTTTCACAGCTTAACGGGGTGCAAGACGACTTCACAGTTTCTTGGATGTGGCAAAAAGACCGCCTGGGCAGCCTGTACAAGCATATCGGACCCCACCGACACACTAGTGGCTCTCACGCATGATCCTGACACTCTCGAGTCCGTGCATATGGAGCTTATAGAACGCTTCATCGTACTAATGTACAGTAAGGGATGTGGTGCAGCCGGTGTCAATGAGGCCAAGCATCACCTCTTCACTACTGCAACCAGATCGCTGGGAAACATCCCACCTCCCAAGCCGCGCTTTTGCAGCATGTGAAGCGAGTGCTGCTGCAAGCGAGTTTCTACTGGAGTCGCTTCACTCCAGCAGGAAATCCCTGACTTCAGTGAGTGGAGCTGGCACAAAGATTGCACCAGTACATGGCAACCGCTATGGACCACTCTCAGCGACACTGCTATGGCATATGCCATTCTCATGCACTGAGGCTGACTCAAGGCATGCACGGGAAGGTGCAAATGCAACTGTGCCGATGTCCGATACACGACCCTCTGCAAATGCGAAGGCGGGTGCGTTAATAACGAGGGCGGTGATGACAAGTATTATTTATTGCTGGCATCATAGAGCGCAAGCCAGAAGGCATAGGTAGTAAAAGTAATCATTGGTATACTGTTGCTTAAGCGGTCTTTGTTTTGTATTTTGAACATTTAAATGCACGTAGCGGCATAGTTATAGCATTTTGTCAGCAGATGTCATCTCCGAAGTATTTTAGTAACATTTGTTCCTGAATAATCTTGTTTCGATTGTTTTTAGTAGCAACTGTTGATCTTTGACCTTTAATTCTCAAATGAGGTGACCATGACCTCAAATCGTCAAAATAAGGTCAGAATCTAATTCTCCGATGCCACAAAGCCCAATGGTATTATTTGTGATTCTAGCCCTTTTGGTGTTTCCTATAATTGACCTCCGGTTGATCTCTGTTTCGGGTGACCTCTGTCGTGAACCTCACATGCAATATTGCCTCAAATTGTCAAAATATGGCCAGATTCGGGTTACTCAACCCCGAAAATCGATAAAATGAGTTAGTTTGTATATCTCGACTGAAAACCACTAAAAATGAGGAATTTGACCACAAAATGACCTTTAGGGTGACCTTGACCTCAAATCGTTGAAATAAGATCAGAATCAGATTCCCCGACACCGATAACCACTAAAAAGTTTACTATTCATGATTCTAGCCATTTTATTGTTTTAAATACGATTGACCTCTAACCCGGGTGGCGGCCATAATGAATTTCGCCAATATGGCGGCCCCAGGGGGCGACTACCTTGGCGCCCGTCAAAAAGGTATTGTATGGGCGACATATGGGCCAAATTTGGTGCTTTTGGAAGAATCTGAACCAAACAGTCCCTTTTATGCCCTAACATCCCGGACTAAGAGAGCAAATTGAGACTGAGAGAGTTGAAATGTCTGGTTCCATCACTAATGCCCCGTATCTTTTGGACGTCGGGTGTAGACAGACCGGATCGAAGTCGTCGAATCACACAGGCTAGCAGTCACCGATATGGTTCCTGGCTCTGTGTAAGTATAATCTCGTGGATAACAATCAGTACGTTATAAACAATGGGTATGAATAGATAACAGCTGCAGAGGAAATAATTCAGAATAACGATCACCGCCTGAGAAAAGCAAAATGAACAGAAAAACCTGTAACGACTCCTGTTTACTTTGGAATGTAATGTTGATGCTGAATATCTCTGTTCAGTGCAAAGTTATCACGAGAATAATCTTTGGTACATAATCGATTAGGATTGCAAAGGGAAGTCAAACATAGGCCATGATCAGCTGAAAATTAACACACTTTCCCCAGTACACTCCGAGCCGAACCTCATCCATCTCAATACCAACATCAAAGCAACATCTTCTTATGATAATATCAATAAAATAATGTTGTCCCGTGGCATGCTTTATATACCCAGACAGAGTACTCGTATTGTGCTCCTCATGTGGACTTTAGACTGTATGTTGAGAGAAATTAGGAAATTCGTTATGCACTACAAATTGCTACTAAACGTCGGATCTGAAGCTTAGATACAGGAGTTATGAGTGTTCATGGTGTGTTGGCAACATATATCTTGGGCAAGTCAACGGCAAATAGGTTCAAATGACAACGGATGTAGTGGGAATTCAAATGGCCAATTGTTTCTCTCTCAGAAATCATTTCCTAGGAGTTATGAGTGTTCGTGGTGTGTTGGCAATGGATATTTTGTGCAAGTCAACGATCAATAGGTTCAAACAACAACGGATGTATTGGGCACCCAAATGACCAATTGTTTCAAATAAACATCTCAGTATCATTACAATTAACGAAAAGGTGAAATGCGTTCGAGATTGTTCGCAATTCCGATGTATTCAGACGAAGAGATTAGCGATTTTTCGGGTCATCGTAGGCTCCAAAGTTCTTTAATCGTTCGGATATTTTATCTTGTCAGGAGAACATATCTTCCGTTGTCTATTAAACTGTTCGTCGAACGATGGACGTGCGTCGTGTGTACATTGATTCCAGTAACTAAGATATTGCGAAAGTCTGCTTGTAATTGTTTGTCAGAATATCAAAAGGAAGTCAGTCGTCATATCTGCAAATCAGTGGTTCCTATGTAACCCCAGCCCATGTATAGATTTTAAGACTGTAAGAGATTTTTTTTATCGAGCGACTACTTTAGAAGATCTTTTTAATCGGGTGAAAGAAGACTGTATCTTAGGTTATTTGAGCGAAATCGGTTTGTTGAATAAGTTTTAATGTGTGTATGTTTCAACGTGTTGGATTACTAAATTATTAACGTGTATACTTAAAATTATGATTGATCGTCGCTATATAGCTGAAATATTGTTAAACCTTAATTCTCTCTCTCTCCTCTACAGCTGATTGTAATATGGTTACGTCTTCTTGTATTTGTTTGTCAGAATGTCAAATCAGAATTACAAAGGGAAGTCAGTTGTCGTATCTGCCAACCAATCGTTTCTATGCATCCCCTCAACTCAACCCATAAAACATCTTACAGTCTTAATTCTATAGAAATGGGATGTAACCAACGCTAGGGACCACTATCATCATCGCTGGCGATATGTCTACGTAGTTCACGGGCTTTACGCCATACCAGATATCATTTCTTCATTATAAAGTATGTTGTGCACAAATGCAACACCGAGAGCTAGAGAAGGTTGGTGATCACAGGGACAATCCTATGGTCCGTCATAGCTCTGCCGGTAGATCATAGGTGCGTTGAGCTGGGGTCGTGGGTTCGAATCCCGCTGACGACCAATTTATTCTTTCTCTGTCAAACATAATTTCATGCGTAGTTCAGGTCCTTGATGAGAACTCTTTGAAACGCGTTCTTCATTTGACATGCGCATGATCTTGATGGCTTAAACCATTATCTTGTTTCTTGACCTTGGATGATCGAGGACACAAACTCAACGTGTTATCTATTGTACACTTGATGTACAAACATAAGGCTGTTTAACATTTGCTTACAATAAAAAAGATATTCCTTCAAAATCGCAAAACCGACGTCGATTTATGGAGCTAGATCGATAAGACAGTTATCAAACCCAGACTATTTATATGTATCACTTTACGTCCGAGGAAAGGAAATCTGATACGTTATTGTTTGGAATCTGCTATTTCGTGACGAATTTATGGATCAGTTGTGGTGAGAGAGTTAGAACTCATTCCAGCAAATCTTACCATGCAAAGTCTAAGCTGTTTCTGGTATGATCAATTTTGAAGTTCATTGTATGCGTGGGCCCTTCCTTCCAGACAAACGTATTGTTGAACAGTCCCAACGTATACCAGATTTCGAGAGTAGGATATTATTGTATTTCACTCCCATCGTTCTCCGAGATTAAATTACATTTGTTAGCAAACCTTCTAAAATAACTATTCCGGCGATTTTCATCATAAAATGTGATTATATTTCCTGGATGCTAATGTAATGCTTTTTCGTCGTAGATTAAAGAGCTCGTTATACCTAAATAATCTCAAAGGACTCATTCGTATATTAAGAGCTGTAGACCACGACAATCTTAGGCTTCGCTAGACTACCATAAATATAGGAACTCCAAAAGTTTATAGGTAATGAGGATTTCTTGGACCTCGCCAAGGTGTAAGTAAATCTCCGATTTTGCGTGATGGAACTCACGTGACGTGGAAATAATGGACAGAGTTGACACAAATGTGTCCTTTTTGGCTATTACAGATGTAATAAGAGATTCCCTTCGTATTATGTCTGAGAGAGAAACGCAGTAAAAGATGCGAACCAAATGGATCCGGGCGGTTATCACCGGTTAGATGAGAAACAAAGGAACAATGAACATAGGATGGTTTGGTTATTATAAACCATTGCTGTGTATATATATATATGAAGCAATGAATGGGATAGTCTGATCTGCTTGCCTTCAAATATTGGAAATTTGTGATGAATGAACGGAACAGAATATTAATGCCAAGTGATACAAATCAAGGGTCGAAATGATTAGAATGTTTAGCCTACAATTCGGGCAACAGAATTATTACAACTTGCTCGTCCGTAGCAGTATAGACTGAGAAAAAATGGGGTTGCCCATGGACAGGTGAAGTAGCAAGAAAGACTTACCCGTGCTACTTTAAGGTTGTCTCTGGCAACAGGACAGATATTATTTCGATCCGTGCATATAACTGATGAGATCTGTGTAAGATAATAGCATAGTTATGAGGTGAAAAACTGTGAAATTGAATCCAGGCTTCCCACATTCTCTAGTCTTTAGGAAAGCGGTGATAATAGTTTATAAGTAAAAACTTGCATCAAATATGACAATAAAACGCCATCATCCATGGAGAACATTTCCTCGTCCCTGAAACGATTTTTAAGATGTTTACGCTCATCAGATCCGACATTCATAAGCCAGTCGTTCATGAAGAAATTTCCTCGTCCACAATCGAAAAACCTAATTCGTAAGACCACATTAGCATGCTACATAAATTATGTATATAAATACAAGCTCTAGTTTCTAGAGTGAACTACAATTTTCAATTCATAACACAGATCAGAGTAGACAACCAAAATAAGACAACAAACAAGTGTTTAAGAAGCAGGGACGAGGCCCTCAAGACTTCATGATTTAACTATCGTTGCATGCGTATCGCTGAACTGTATTCTGTTTTCCTCATTGATTTTCAAGTCGTATCCTGTAGTAATTCTCTAAACCGCTAAACATTTTTTTGCATAACTGGATACGCTGATCAAAACAAAATTCGGTCTAGTGTGTCTGAATCTTTTTCGGCAATATGATATTGTTCATGACATTTTCGTTTTATTTAGAGATGGATTCTTGTAATTCTTCATGAAAAAAAGAAGAGAAAAATGCCATTATGAGAGCGCAAAATCTTCGCCATCAAACAGTTCATCATTTTCGCGCAGCACCTGCTGTCATGTATATTTAAATATGATAATACGAACAGAGATAACCTTGAATATCAAGCAAGACAACCTCTTGGCACAAGCCTTCTCTTCGTCTATGTAAAAGTTTGACACGCATATTTCTTTAAGCTCACGCCCTTTCAGACTCAGCTTTATCTTTTCTTCGTGTGAGCGAAAGTGAATTTTAACAGCGAGGGGCTGAGACATGATCTGATTTCCAAATAAGTTCAGAAGTACAAGACCTCAGCAGCATTCTACTTCTCGTTGCCTGAACGACAGAGTTCAGTTACCTTTCACAGACAAAATACTAATTGTGGTAATCAATTTCAATGAAATTGTCCCAGGCTGACATAGATTCCAAGCTTCAAGCTAAAGTCGCTAGGACTGTACCACACATCATGACCCCGGCGGGTTGATTGCTATATCATAGCGTCAAAGTGTCCAGAAATCCACATGTTCTGCATATTCAATTTAGGGGTTCTCGATTTAATGTGCAACAAATACTATTTTTTTTTTTAATGCTGGCTGTAGCTGGGCGATGTTACGTGATGTGACTGCTGCAGCTTCCGTACATGTTTTTATACTGCTGAGCCACCCTACATGCAGCTTGCCAACGAGTGTGGCGTCAACCCTAAGCACGCCTTACAGGGACTATTTCGTTTTAAACGCCAAATCGGACATTGAATATTCAGCCATCGTTCAGATAGAAAAAAAATCCCAGTTAATAATCGAAATACCTTTTCATTCGACAGTTAGCATCAATTTCAATTATGCATGAAGCAACAATTAAAAAAACAGCAAAACAAGATGGTTTCCTTCAAGAGAGTTTCGCAGAGTCGACTCTTTTCATTCTTATAACGGTTCATCTGGAGTATAGGAAGTTTCATTGAAGTCCAGGGAAGGAGGGTATATATTCTTCACTGCATCGCTAATATATGGATTATTCAGTGCTAGAATATCGTATATACAGCGTTTAGTGAACCAGAACGAAAGGGCTTTCAGCGTTTGGTGAACTGGAACGAACGTGCTTTGACGTGGTTATCTATAGGCGTTTTCAATGGCGAGCAGATATTTCTGCCAAAAGTGGTGCACAATATTTACCCTTCGTGATATGTTTATGCTGTTAGTGTATGGTGTCACTTTCACATTAATATGATTAATGAGAAATTCAAGCAATTTTATTATTAACCCTACCTGGCCTGGGGGGCCATTATGGCCCCCCCTACCAAACTTTCTGCACTATCTCCGGAACGGCAAAAACTGAAGAGCTGAAACTCCGTGACTTTATAATTTGTCTTATTGGGGTCATTTTGAGCCTATTTGCATAACCCCCCGATCAAAGGATCATGGGTAAATTCAAGATGGCGGCCACGTGGGTTACCAGAAAAGTGATGTTTTTGTCAAATTTCTTCAAAAAAAATTCCGCGCTGAAAAGTGGGCAAAAACTATTTTATTTCATATCACATTAATATATGATAATTGTTCATACAGTTTTTGTGGAGAAATTGCAAAAATAAAAAATTCGGAAAATCTAACCGAAAAATCGACCAAAAAATGCCGTTTTTGAAAATGACGTCACTGTGACGTCATCAAAGCGGCCATCTTGGATTTTTTACATTTTCTGATAGAGCTTGACCCAGGGGTATAGTGTATACAATAATTCTCCCAAATTCTTGCAGAAATGGCAATGAAACCTTCACATTCTTGTTCATCTATGTGCCCAGGGAAATTGGTGATATTTCAGATAAAGTATACGGGTGACGCCGACGTCGAGTGGACATTCATTGCAGCTCATTGCCGTCTCAGTGAAAGGGAAAGGTTTGGCTGAAAATACTTAAGGACTCGAGGCCCGGGGAATAGGCTCAAACTATCGATATTTTTTCTTTGCATATTTCAAAAGTTGAAGAAAAAACCTATCAAGTGTTAATATTATTTTCCTTAAAAAATGTTTGCAAACGTGAAATTTCAGCTCTCAAAAAATCACTGTCTGTGGAAGAACTCTGCGCTGTGGGAATTAGTGCGCATTACTCACAGTCGGTGTCACCGCCTGCTGTGACTTCCGCAGCTCGGCTAATTACTTGTAACTGCAATACACACAATTCACGCGCTGGGCTCATTTATTATAATTAGTTGTTTTTCTACTACATTCATGCCGGAGTTTACATAATATTGAACAGGAAATTATATGGTCTATCTCAGTGTTTTCGCGCCACATGACAAAATAAACAAATACAAACACACTGCTCAGGTGGTCAACCATTTCCGGAAAGCATGTGGTATATGCAGATATATATATTGCGAATTTGCGTAATATTTTTCATAATACCTCATTCGACATTCTATCAACATATCTTACTTGACAACACAATCATGGGAAGAAAACGTTACAAGGTTACGCCGGTCGCTCATAACAAACTTCAACTACTGAACGAGCGAAACACTGCATGTAGTTGGTATGGCCAGTATCGGACAATCGATTCGGACGCATCTTCGTCACAGACTGAGAGTAGCGACAGTGAAACTGAGTTGCCAGAGCATGGTCCGATATTTTCAGGGGCTTCTGCTAGAAAGATTTTGTCAAGAGTCAGAGAACAGGAAGACCGAGATGAGGTAAAACAATGATCTTAATTATCTAAATCATTATGGCATAAAGGAAATGTATATTTTTTTATGAATCATCTGACGCAAGTTGTTTGTTATACACATATACCTGTAAACATTATCATACCATATATTATAGAATTACAAACACCTGGGAAATTAATACAGTACCACATACAACTAAAAGGTTCATTTTATTTATTTATTTATTTATTTCAGGATTCAGAAAGCGAGGATGATTTGGAGAATACCCTAACCTCTTTCCCTGCAGGGGCCGGGAATATGATATGGGGATGTGATGAACTGATTGCCAGCCTGGAACACCACGCCGTTTGTTCAAGATGCTTTATAGGAAAACTTTCTCTTGCCGAGAAGCCGGGATGTCGTCAGTTTTTTAACACCACACCGGAAATGGCTGCGGCCAGTTTTTCCCGTTTGAGGTCTGTAGACTGATCAGTTTCTGTTTTCTTCTCTTTCCTTGAGCTAGACCTTTTTCAGTTGGCAATTAAATCCATGAATTACAAGCGTCTAGTCCGTCATTCATAATCCAGCCGTCGTCCATTAGAGAATATCCGCGTCCATAATCCAAAGACCTATTCCATATTCCATATAACAGTATTAGCACCAAATTCAAAAAGACAATCATAGTATACATAAACATAGGCTTGTTTCCTGCAAGAGAGAAGCGGTCAACAGTTTTCATTGATGCCGGCAAGACATCATGATGTTCCAAAAATATCAAATCCGTATCGCTGATCAGTATTCTTAATCCATAATATGTCCAAATGTCCAATTGCCGCAAATCACATCTCTGTAAGCCTTCTATAAAATGCTAATTGGTGGTCGACGTCTACTCAATCACCCGCGGTGAAGGATTTCGGAAGGCCTGAAAACTGATCAATGGGGCATATTCCAGCATAAAAATTCATCTTCGTGACTGGTTTTCTACACTTTCTCAAAATATATTGTTCCAAAATGATTAAAGAACGTTTGGTCTATAATCCCTATATGTTGTGTGAGAATATTGTGTCATTATCATGAAGTAGCGGACAATAATTACAGATTATCATCTGAAAAGTAGATTATTTTTGTTTACGCTCTATAGCCGACATATTTTTTTACACGGCAGGTACATACAAACTTGCTAATAACTTCTCTATTTTTCATCCGATTACGTCAATTTTTGGGCAGCATAATATATACACTACAGTCCGAACGGATGTGTCTCAGTTTTTAAAAATGTTGCCTTGTTTTGAAGTTATTGGAACTTGAAATAGACTTTCATTTTGTTTCAAAAAATAAAATTTACAGCACTCTCAAACTTTTTCTAAGAGGTTAAAAAAAAACGAGAGACACTTGTTTGGTTTGAAAGGTTTATTATCACCATGCAAAATCTCGGACTCGTTACTTGTAAAATAATAGGTGAAATTAGCGATATAAAAAAAGACTTTATTTTTTTGAAATAACTGTTTGTTTTTTTTCTAACTGCAACAAAACCGATGAAATAAAGGTAAGAATTACGAATTTTTACTTTATTTGGAACGCCCGAATCGTGATCTTTCCAACCATATAAAACATATATTGGTATGTGGAGTGGTTGTGATGGAATGAGACAGAATAAACGAGGGTGTCTAGTATCAGGCGCTACCCCGGGCCTCGAGTCCTTAAGAGCCTGATATGAATATAAGTTTAGATACGTTATCAACCTATCCACGAGGAACAGGGCAGAATAGCAATAAATTATCCGGTTCATAGAACACAACAGGTTAGTTGTACCTTAAACAGAAACCAGTGAAGAGTATTACACCATATCAAGAAGAAATAACACAATGCCAAGAAGAAATATAGCAGCGAGCTGCAATCCTCGGGTTGCAAACACATATCGCAGGCAATGAACCAACAGCAGTAGTTTTAGAACTGGAAGCCACCCTATTTGGCAAAACGTTATTTGCTTCCTTTTAGATCTAACCTACATAGTTACCACTGAAGAACAATCCGTCAATTCGCAAATTTGGGTGATTTACATCTGAGAATACCGGGGAAACTATTGAAGCTATGTAGAAATGGTTCCGAAATTATTTCCGAAAGAGCTGCTCCTGGACAATATAATGCAACAAACTGCAAGGCTGTACCACCTATAGTTCCAGAGTTATAGTCCCTAACAGATGTGTTTAGTTTCTGACAAAATCCAAGATGGCCGCCAACGATTCTGACCAATGGGCTTCTTCTTAGGATATGCATTAAACCGAAAGAGTCCCAACCATCATGTGAAGTTTCAGCTTCGACGATGCAGTAATATTGATTTTATAGAATGGACAAAATCTGGCGGAAAGAATAATAAGAATACCAATAATAAGAGGTTTGCACGCCTCTGGCTTGCAACCCTAATTATCGAGGTTTTCGGAATCCGTCTTCCATTAAAGCCCTTGGACCAACGGTGTAATTACATGTACAAGATATTAAAGGAGTTATATATTGGGGTATTCAATATATAATTCAATCTCACTGATAATCAGACTAATAACTTTCCTCTTTCTATAAGGCTTCATTTAGATCCCGTTGTAACTGGCTTACGTGATCAATCCACCCTATTGCGTTCTAATGAATATAGGCATCAGTATGGGTAATCTGCTATCATTGCTCACTTGTTTAGGTGTCGTTGAATTCTGCCCTCTCTAGATTGACAATGCTAAAAGGGATTTCAGAGAGATAGTGCGGTTGGTGAATCAACCTTGACGACCATTCCAGTAGTTGGAAATGGCGTGTGGACATCCTCCCCCTCGGGACTTATGTTATTAATTCGAACAAAGCTCGAATGGCTCCTTTTTGTAGCGATCAATCAAAGTAATAACTACAAAGACAAAGCTGCTCTTTTGTAAATTTCCAAACGTTGAAGAACGAAAACATATGGTGGCAGATTTGATATGAAAGAAGCTGACATAATGTTATCACACGACAACGTGCACTATCAAATGTCAGAGCGAACAATTTTATCCTCCCGGGTTCGTCCAATAAAAAACCAAGGACTCAATCAGTCAATCATGGATTATGGACCTTTGGAAACTCTTAATAGACGGCGGCTGCCCAATTAATGACGGATCTGACACATTTACTAACAAAATTTGGCCCAACGGGATAAGCTCCAAAGTGGAAATATAAAAAGCTGTCATTTTCTCGAACTATTGAATACAGAGATCTCTCTATTCATGTTCTACTAGTTGTTATGTGGTGTTATTCCCATAATTACATGTGAATGATTTGTTGAATCAGACCATTACCACATGTTCCATATCATTGTAGAGAAACTAAATTCCTAATAGATTGATGGAAATCTAATAAACCTTCACAAAAACTTAATGATTACATCGATTTTTGCAATTTCTCTTCACTGGCCATGGCTTGTTTGGCTTCTTATAAATATTTTGTCAATTTTGAATGTTTCCCGCATTATATTATACCTGATGATAAAATCAAATACACTTTTGCCGATCGAGATACCCTGTCAAATATATATTCTGATCAAAACCCCCAGAGCTCTACGAAACCAAAGTAGTATGCGTAGAAAGATTCAATATACCACCCCGCCAGACTAGCTTACTTTATTGACCACATTCAACTGTATAATCCTTATATTATTTCTGCTTAGGTTATACAAATTCAATGACGTATAATGTAAACGAATTGCTAATGAAAATAACAGGAAACAATATTTTCTTTCAAATTTTCACTTACGGGGTTTCGTTACTTTTCTTTCACCGGAAAACACCCGAAGTAACGCACAAAACCGACATTTATAGACAAATCTGCTTTCACGTCAATTTGGAATGAATAACGAACCTAAAATATCGATGATGGTGATAAGAGCAAAATGAATGGAATGGAATGGAATATAGTGCATTCGATGTTGCGTTGTCCATATAATGAGTTTAGCCCCACGTTTCACTGTGTGATTAGACTGGGAATTTTTTAAAGGGATGAATATTCTTTAAATAGGTGGGGATGTCCATCACCACAGACCAGCGTTAAAAAAACTTATACGATGCTGATGCTAAATATTTCTGTTCGGGGAAAAGTTATCGCGAAAGTAATCTTTAAATTAACAGACTTTTCCCAATACACACGGAGCCGAACCTCGTCCATCTGAATACCAACATCAATGCAGCATCTTCTCATGATTATATCAATAAAGGAATGTGGCCCCATGGAGAGCTCCATATACCCAGGTAGAGTACTCGTATTGTGCTCCTTATGTGGACTATAGACTATGTGTTGAGAGAAATTAGTAAATTCTTTATGAACGACGATTGGCTACTAACGTCGGATCTGAAGCTTAGATACCGGAGTTATGACTTTTAGCAACGGGTATCTTGGGCAAGTCAACGGCCAATAGGTTCAAATGACAACGGTTGTAGTGGGCACCCATATGGCCAATTGTTTCAAATAAACATTTCTGGACCACGACAATTAACGAACAGATGGAATGCGTTCGGGGTGGTTCGCAATTCCGATGTATGCAGACGTGGATATTAGCGATTTTTCGGGTCACCGTAGGTTCCAAAGTTAATCATTTGAATATTTTATCTTGTTAAGAGAACATCACGGGTGTTTCTTAATTTTCATCGGACCATGTACATGCTTCTTGTGTGCGTTGATTCTGCGACCAGTAAATAACATATTGCGAACCCATTCATTAGTCTGCAGTTGTTTGTAATATGGTTAGATCTGATTGTGATTGTTTTCAGAATGTCAAAAGGGAGTCAGCTGTCGTATCTGCAAATCACTGATACCTATGTCACCTCCTCGGCTCAGCCCACAAACATAGAAGAACAATGTCTAAACGAAAGTCGAAATATTGTGCATTAAATATGTTTACGTTGACCACAGCTCGTGTAGGCCTTAGATAATGTGTTGGGAAGAAAGGATCCAGAGAGTACATGGAATTGGTGGTCCCTCTTACAGTCATGAGTACAAACATATGGTGATCATACAGATCTAGATGATTACAATCTGAGCGAGGATGAAATTAAGGTGAGTGAGTGAGTAGGATTTAACGTCGTTTTCAACATTGTTTCAGTCATATCACGACGGTGCCTACATGTGCCAGAACACGAGAGTGTCCACAGTTCCTATTATTCTGGACACCGATCAGCCCAGTCAGTACAGCACCCGGTCACCCATCCAAGTATTGACCGAGCTCAACGCTGCTTAACTTCGGTGATCTGACGAGAACCGGTGTGCCCAACGTGATGCGCCGTACCTGGATGAGATTAAGATATTATGCAAGCGTTATATGTCGGCTATGTTAGAAAATCTTTCCCTTTCTGTTAGTAACAGGGGTCATGTCATTCAATGAATCCACATGAACGGATGCAATAAAATGCATGACCGAGATACGATAACACATGATAATCAGTCCTGATAGATGGGACATGTCAGTCACAATGCAGCCTAAATATCAGCATGTGGGATCATATCACTTCGTGTCAGGTTACGCCGTTCTGTGTTCCCACTACCATAGTATGTTATCGCTTACTTCCAGTCACCACGACGCATCTACATCTGCAGTTGATATCTATCCCGATAATATTTATTCATTCGATCCTGCAACTTGCAGCGCTTATTATAAATTTAGGAGTATAATGGAACAGGAGCTGTCATCATGGTCATAGACGGATACATACTATTCACGGTAGGTACCTCTAGTTCGATGGACGCATCGACTTGAATGTACACTTCGTGTGTTTCGGCATGCTTGGTGACCAATTCCCATTCGCTCAAAATGGTAAGTAGTCTCACTGGCAATACTGGAGCTTCATAATAATTTATTAATGTGCTCATTATGAAATGACACAACCCTGATGATGATACTACATGTCAGCATGCTATCAACACGAACCTAATCGAGTTAAAGCGAGAAAAAGTTGAAACTACTGTACTCGTTGATTGGCTGGACTTCACCAAGAGCAAGGTCGTTGAAACAATCCGCTATATTGACAGAAGTACTCTTCCCCAAGCAAAACAAGTACTGAGAAACCTCAATTCGCAAGAAGTTCTAGAAATCTCCAGAGTAAATTCGTCATAGTCTCAGCAGACAAAGCTGCAAATAATATATTCGTATGTAAATTTTACTGTTACCAGGTGCTGGTTAAAGAATTGAGTGTAGATATATCATCATCAAATAAGTCTTTTTAGTCGCAAACTGAATTTACTCATGAAAATTCTTTAACAATCACAAAAGGTTTCCCAGGGAAAGAGGTATTTGTCTTCCAACCAATCATAACAACATACCAAAAGTATACTGGACTACGAAAATGCATAAATCACCATACAAAGATAGATTCATAGCTGGTTCTAGAAGCTGCGCAAACACCGAGCTTCTTTCAACCCTGTTGACGAGGGCCCTTCAGGAGGTAAAAACATTTTGGGAAAGGCATTGCACCACTATTTCTAAAAACTCGTTGAATGTATGTGGATATTGACAAACTCAAAAAATGTCTTACGGAAGAACTTGATGCTAAAGGTCACATACCGTACAGACATGTATCCACATGGGATTTCTCGACCCTCTATATTACGATCCCTCATCAGGACCTTATTGACCGTCTAAGTTCATTAATAGTATCTGTGTTCAAGAAAACTGATCGTAGATAAATTAATGTCGGAAGCCATAAAGCATTCTTCAGCTCTACTACATACAAGAGATATCATTCATGGGATGTTTCTCTGTTTATAGAGTTGCTTGAATTTCTCATTAAAAATATCTATGTGAAATTTCGCAACACAATATATCAACAGCATATAGGTATCCCAATGTGTACTAATTGTGCACCCCTATTGGCTGACCTATATCTGTTCTCTTATGAATATGACTATATGCAGGCGCTTTCAGAAACCGATCCATTCAAAGCCCGTTCCTTTTCATTCACCAAACGCTATATAGACGGTCTTCTCGCTGTGGATAATCGCTATATAAATGACGCAGTGAAGGATATATATCCATCTTCACTGGATTTGAAGGAAACTACAGATAATCCTACAGGCACATCATATTTAGACCTATATCTCTATAAAAATGAAGCGGGTCTTCTCTTTCGTCGATTGTATGACAAAAGAGATGATTTCAATTTCAACATCGTAAACTATCCCTTTCTGGACAGTAATATTCCAGTGGGGCCTGCATATGGCGTATACATATCACGCCTAGTAGCATTTGCTAGATCCCGTGTTAATTGTGACGATTTTAATCAACGTCACAAACATTGTTGCAGAAACTTCTAAAACAGGGCTACACCATCAAGCGCCTCCACTCAAAGTTTCTCAAATTTGGCGATACATATCGCACGCTGATAGCAAAATACGAAAGTAGCGTGCAAGATCTATGGCGTTACGTTTCGTAACTTGTGTCTAATTCCGCTTAATCCGGGGCTAGGGGCCGTAGGAACCCATAGACTTCAAAATCCTCATGGCGTTCATATGAACAGTCACAATCAAAGAGTGACTGAGATACATCATTCTTTAGATGACGACTTTACAACGAATATTTTGGATTAAGAATACTGATCAGCGATACGGATTTGATATTTTCGGAACATCATGATGTCTTGCCGGCATCATTGAAAACTGTTGACCACTTCTCTCTTGCAGGAAACAAGCCTACGTGTATGTATACTCTGATTGTCTTTTTGAATTTGGTGCTAAAACTGTTATATGGAATATGGAATAGATCTTTGGATTATGGACGCGGATATTCTCTAATGGACGACGGCTGAATTATGAATGACGGACCAGACGCTTGTAATTTTAACCTGTGTATGCCTGGATTCTGCTGGTGGACAAGTTGTCCCCGAGGCTGGGCCCCTGCACACCCAACACTCATAATGGATACAGCAGAAAGAAATAATTGTAAGACAGACCCGAGGAACCTTAGTGCAGGTTTCTCGGCCGAGTCTAATAGTTCGAAATGCACTAAGATCTTTTTCAATCCAAATGACAGATATATTTCTGACCGCAAAGCAAGATCTCGACATCAAACCTTGTAACATTGTGCTTGATGATTGTTTAGCGCCGAATTCTACATGTAATAATTTCAAGATTTCTATATGTGGACACCGTGGATGTCTCACGTCATTTAGTTCCGCGTTGACTGGTAACTCATATTCTGTAAACTCGTATGTTGACCTTAGTTGTTCTACTACAAACTGTATTTATTTAGTTTCCTGTAAGAAGTGTGGTCGACAGTATGTTGGCAAGACCACCCGAAGACTCCATCTTAGGGTGACTGGTCACAGAAAATCCATTAGGAAAAAGCAATTGCTTATAGGTAAGCACTTTTCTGGACCCGACCATGGCTGGGACCACTTTAGTATTCAGATCATAGACGTCGTCTATCCATCTACCGAGGATTCCCCCTTTGGATTTGATAGAAAAATCCGAGAGCGGGAATTATTCTGGCTGCTAGAACTTGGGTCAGTGTTTCCGTATGGTTCAAATGATAATGTCAGTGGGTTCGGCAATGTTACAAACCGCCGTTCAAATATATCCAATATTACCCAGCTATTTAAACCTCATCAACGGAGACATCGCAGCCATGGTTGTAGAAAGTTTAATTGCGCGATGATTCACGATCATATCACTTTAAAGTACTTAGTGGGTTTAACTAACACACCCAATAGTACACATAGCTTACGTACAGTTCTGTATGCGTTACCTCTGAGAGCTTAAAATCATATAGCCAGAGATATACAACAATCTGCGTCTTCAGGAAATATAATACCACCCAAAATCACTAAAGTATGTCAGGGTATAGCGTATTTTCGGTTGTATCGTCCAGTGAACATAATCGAAACATCCCAAGATCGGCTTTTCTTGAAAGTCAACTACTTAGATAAAGGACTGGACATTATTAATTTACCTCGAATCCTGAATGATCCAGAGGTATGCAACACTGTACCAAACTATTTTAATTTCACAGAACCTCCTTGCATTTCATATAGGTATACTAAATCTATAGCCACCAAAATATTCAACTACTCCAATGCTGTCAAGGAGTTTGACTGGAACTTATACACGTCGGCGGCTATAGTTGTGATTGTGAATCGTCGAACTTTATCTATACACCATGCAAACATGTTGTGACTGGTGACCTTGATGTGGTGAGTGATAAGGATCTAAGATTACGCCTGATGAAGGGACCTAAATATAGAGAGCCGAGAAATATAAATCTGAAGGCCGACCAGAAGATAGTCCTGTCTGCTTTGGAACAGTACGTTATTGATTGGTCTAAGCGAGAAAAAAGTTGAACCTACAGTACTCGCTGATTGGCTGGACCTCACCAAGAGCAAGGTCGTTGAAACAATCCGTCATATTGACAGAAGTACCCTTCCCCGAGCAACACAAGTACTGAGAAGCCCCAATTCGCAAGAAGTTCTAGCAAATCTCCAGAGTAAATTCGTCATAGTCCCAGCAGACAAAGCTCCAAATAATATAATATTCATATGTAAATATTACTATTACCAGGTGCTGGTTGAAGAATTGAGTGTAAACATATCGTCATCAAATACGTCTACTTACTCTCAAACTGCATTTACTCTGGAAGATTTATTTAACAATCACAAAACGTTTCTCAGGGAAAGAGGTATTTGTCTTCCAACCAAACATAACGATATACCAAAAGTATACTGAACTCCCAAAATGCATAAATCACCATACAAAGCTAGATTCATAGCTGGTTCTAGAAGCTGCACCACCAAGCTTCTTTCAGCCCTGTTGACGAGGACCCTTCAGGAGGTAAAATCAACAGCATATAGGTATCCCAATGGGTACTAATTGTGCATCCCTATTGGCTGACCTATATCTGTTCTCTTATGAATATGACTATATGCAGGCGCTTTCAAAAACCGATCCATTCAAATCCCGTTCCTTTCCATTCACCAAACGCTATATAGACGATCTTCTCGCTGTGGATAATCGCTATATAAATGACGCAGTGAAGGATATATATCCATCTTCACTGGATTTGAAGGAAACTACAGATAACCCTACAGGCACATCATATTTAGACCTATATCTCTATAAAAATGAAGCGGGCCTTCTCTCTCGTCGATTGTATGACAAAAGAGATGATTACAATTTCGACATCGTAAACTATCTCTTTCTGGACAGTAATATTCCAGTGGGACCTGCATATGGCGTATACATATCACGCCTAGTAGCATTTGCTAGATCCTGTGTTAATTGTGACGATTTTAATCAACGTCACAAAACATTGTAGCAGAAACTTCTAAAACAGAGCTACACCATCAAGCGCCTCCACTCAAAGTTTCTCAAATTTGGCGATACATATCGCACGCTAATAGCAAAATCCTCACGGTGCTCATATGAACAGTCACAATCAAAGCGTGACGGAGATACATCCTTCTTTAGATGACGACTTTACAACGAATATTTGGATTAATAATACTGATCAGCGATACGGATTTGATATTTTTGGAACATCATGATGTCTTGCCGGCATCATTGAAAACTGTTGACCGCTTCTCTTTTATAGGAAACAAGCCTATGTTTATGTATACTCTGATTGTCTTTTTGAATTTGGTGCTAATACTGTTATATGGAATATGGAATAGGTCTTTGGATTATGGACGCGGATATTCTCTAATGGACGACGGATGAATTATGAATGACGGACCAGACGCTTGTAATTCCATATTCTTGAAGGTCGAATATTATAGGAATGAATTAAAAAATATAGCGCCAGTTAGTGGCCAGTTAGTATAACAGTCAATCAGTGGTCGCCTCATTATTATCTTACACCCAGTAAATGCAACGGAGGTTTCTGGCCTACAAATAGACAGAGGTGAAAAGAAATTAATAAAATTGCATCTGTGAAATGCATGTGTCATTAGTACTTGTATGTGTGGACATTAAGATTCTATGGCTATTTGCTGTAAAGTTATCAGCAGAAAACATGTCCAACCTATATGTGAACATTAACATCTAACATAAACGGACTTTCATGCAAGTGATAGGACAAGAATCTGTATATTTCAAAAAAAACCTTTGAAAACTGATATATTTTGTGTTTGTTGTTTTATGTTGGCATTCAGTGTTTTCACACTGGGTGAGATTTTAACTCACTACCTACCACGGTGGAGTTATGTAACCTGATATCACCCCTTCCCCTAAATATAGATTATCTTTGGAAATCGACCCTACTGTTTATCTAATCGGATGCAAACAACATAAGAGTTACATGGCAAGAAAGATACCTTGATTAACATGCTACAGCTCAATTAAAAGATTAAGATTACACCAACATCTGGGAGATGTATAACACTGATTCCACCAACCTGTTCCACCAGCCTGTTAGATAAGAGATGGGAATAGGTCAAGGACAGTCTAGATATTCCAAATAGGTTGAAAGCTGCTGGAATTAAACCACAGAAACAAGTTATTCATTGAAGAGAGAGATAATAAGAGATATTTTGTGGGAAATGTAGACTATGACCAAAGGAAAGAGGAAAAATGTGCCTACTAGCTTTAGAAAAGGACATGTCGCCTATGATCATTAGAATACCATCCGAAAAAAAAATCGAATAAATTTTTAAAAATATGTCCGACTTGATTAAACCAAGTATATAGATAAATCCAAGAATATACCAAAAATGTGTGAAGTCTGAGATTGGCAAGGGCAGGATTGAGCGCATAAAAAACCCTGAACCCGGTGGATGCAGATATGAAGCCATGTGGCACAGGATTACTGAGACCCGGCCCACCCGCCCCTCGCCTCATGGATACACATCTGAAGGCAGAAACAGATGACCCAGAACTGAACACCTATAGATTCCTACATTTAGGGAAAACAGCTAACCTGTGAAACTTAAGCTTAAAATTTAATCCAAGATGTGCTGAAAAATTAACATGGGACTTTAAAGGAAAAACTAAACGAGGAATGGGTTTCGAAGAAAACCTAGTCTGCAACCAGTGTTGGTTCCGGTCCGAAAGATGAAGTGAAGAGATGAAATTCGGAGAGGAAACCAGTCGATCCCAATTACCGGTTACAAGTGGGCCGGAGTCATCCCAACATTGGAAATACAGAACTGTCAGGTGCTTCACACACTCAATATGCCAAGCCCCTCCCTCAGTGGTATGCAGAAAGCTAGTAAAATAATTTGTGGGTGAGAAATTGGTGGAGCAGAACAAAAGTGACATGTTAGAAGTTGTTCAGCAGATTGAGGGAATGAATCGAGTGAAAATATTACCGGTAAATTCTTCAATTAACGTGGAAATGGACTGCGGATAAAATAATCCTCCATGTTCATCTGTTGGGAAAACAACGTTCCAGGCGGCTACTCAGGTGACCTTGAGAGAACATTGAGAACTATACAAACAGAAGAGGGTGATCGATTCAATGCTAAAAAATGTCAAACAGCAAGACGGATAGAGGAAAAACTGGTTAGGCTGCCCAGATCATAAATGGCACATAACACAGGCATGATGTGATTGGCAATGAACGACGGTGGGCTAAAGGAGAGGTTTGAAAATCTAACTAAATGTGGCACTGATCATGAAGTGAAACAGGTCACTACTGATGCTGACAGTGGGTCATTAGCTGCAGCGATTGACATGTATTACCAGGGTGACATGTCTTCTGAACCAAAACACCAGCTCGATCCTCGTCACCTTGGAAAAAGTCAAAGGAAGAAGTTTAACAAGATGGTGTTCAGCGCGGAGATGTTTCCCGGTAAAACTGCAGAGGATGAGAAAAAACAGCACAGCAGATTTACGGATGATCTGCCCAGCAGGTTGCACGCGAAACACAAGGCAGCACACCGGCAGTTTGGTCGACATCAACAGAAACTGAAATCTGCAATGATATTTGTTACCGAGGCAATCGTGGAGTTCTACAAGGGAGATCACACTTATGTAGAATGTACTCGTACGTGTGTAAACGGTCGAGGACAAATAACTGGCTTCTGAATACTTTTTTCTGTCGGCTTACTTCAAAATTAATTTCGAAACTGAAAATAAACGTGAGGTAGTAGAAATGCCATTAATGGATGAACTCATTGATGCTGAAGATGAAATAGCTGAAATTGCACTCATAACTTTAGATGAAGTTAAACTCAGAAAATATAAAAATTTCAGAATAGGCCAGGACATTCTGGAAAAGACGAAACACATGTTGAATACACTGAAGAGTGAAGCTGTAAATCGTGCAATCAGTAAGTCTGTCCCCAAAAGCAAACTTACTCGAGAAACTCTGAAGCCAGAACACACAGTACAATCAGTGCTGTGAATTCTGGAATGACTGAATCAATAATTAAACAATGTGAATCTGTTTCTGCTCCAATTACCAAGGGGTCATGCGTGGCTCGAGAACTGAACAGATTGCTAAGAAAAAATTTCTCTATGAATTACATGCAAGGGAAGAGGGAGAAGAATATTATAAAACAGATATGTTACAACCAGTGGTGGAATATGAGACTAGGCCCGAGCTTCTCCGCCTTTATTCGCACTATAATCTGCACAGAAAGAGAAGCTGAAAGCGAAAGTAGAGAAAATTAATAACTTGTGGTGTGTGGGAAGTGTAAAGAGGCGTGGGTATATGCTTACCTGAAAATTTAATTGTTATAGCAAGCACTGGGGGGCACGGAATTCACAACACCTGCCCTGGTTTTTACATTGTAGTCTCTCCATATTTGTGAAATGGAGCTCCAGATTGAGATGTGCTGGATTGAGACAGGACCGCAAGTGACAAATATGGCTGACATCGATGGCATGACCAACAGGATCGCGTGTTGGGAGCTGGGGCAACTTCTGTGCCACCATGTATTGTAGCCTAGGGGCACTATACTCCCTTTTTAATTATTTGGTGATTGAAATTGCAGTTTTTTTTACAAACTGTGACAATGTTTTTTCCATATTCTCTTTTTATATTGTATGTGACAAGGAAGCCAAGGCCAAAACTTTTAGCAGTGGTTTATAACGTACGGTTGGCACCATTAAGCGGATGGAGGTCACAGGAGATGCATGCTATGTGACGAGACTGTCTGTGATGCTGATATAATCAAACAAGGACAGTAGCAGCCTATTGTGTGATCATAGTTTCCAAAGTGCTTCACCGTCACTTCTGGGTCAGCTGGATACTCTGTGAATAACTGAAGATGTCTGTTGCCGGGGACAAATTTCGCATAATCCACAGCTTCCATTGGTACTCTCTCCATGATGATTCAGAGCATCCTTGACCAATAGTTACGTTATTACGAGCAGAACTTTCAGTGTTTAATTGATTCTGGTAATCAAAAATATTCTAGAATGTACTGCAAAGTCTTTCCACAACAAACATGAAATATCCCCGCGTTCATTTTTACATCGCTAGTTACATATTAAATCGAAGTGACAATTTTCCCCTATTTTTGGACATTTTTAAAGGCTGCAGTGCTCATTCTGTCACTCTATGAATGTAAGTCTCATAGCATCAAATTGTATACCTTCACCTGTCAGATATACCCTCTGGTTGTACTGGGGTTTAAAACGCGACACGTATGCTCACGGCTATTGGCCAACCAACACTGTCCGTTATCAAACGGAGCGGTGTGGGCTTACACGAGATACAGCATGCAATGTCCATCTCTCCTATATGAAGATTGACGCTTCCTCTGTCCATCAAAATCGATGAAGAATGAATGCGCGCGCGCTCCGTTAATCATCCCGAAATATTCAAAGGGTGTCACACTGCCAGCTTACTAAGTTATAAACACGATTCATTCTTGCTATTGCATAGACAATGAAAGATACAATGTGATTGGATAAAAATTTATGATCCAGTCAATATTAGGGAAATACGACGACGCTTAACTAGGTGACTAGATACAAAACCTGAATGGTGTTACTACCATCTGGGAGATTTCATACATGTCGCTTCAATTTAGACAGACATTTCTTTATAACCATTTTTTGATCCACCACCATAAAAAAATCGTTGGCAACTCACACATCTGATGTCTATACCGAACAAATGCATTTATTATTCGTGTGTGCAGTTCTTCAGAAAAGAATTCATTGTGATTACATTTTTGTAACTTGTAAACATGGTGAAGAATGAAGCGCTTGGTCGGCCTCGGGATTCACTGGCATTTGTTCTGAATACGAACTTGCATTCAAATAATACTTCCTCGTTTGGGCCGTTTTTAACCATTTGGCGGTCACATAGTTCATCATAATGCAACAGATAACTTGGCAGGGCTATTACATCAGCGCTCTGAAATATTGGTACCGGTATCTAATACCGCTCGAACCGGTGCTAGGGGCCGTGTGGTCATGTCATTCAATATGTCCACATGAACAACTGCAATTAAACTTGGCTGGGATACAAATCATCACAGGGATCACGTTTGGTTCGTGTGAGTCCGTATATCTGTGGGGTCATGCTTGTAAGGCCGTTCTTGTCAGTACACCAGTATCGCTATAATCTGTAAATATTCAATCAGGAGCCTCGACCTAATCGATTTTCCTCTCAGATGACTTTTGGCTGTTTTGGGTTTTGGTTGTATACAATTTAACAGGATTTTTCAATATATCTAAAGGTGCCATAATGATATAAAATTAGAAAACTGCTACTAAAATATACGAGAAGGCCCAAACAAATTTCGACATTTTGTCGCCCGACTATACGGTAGGCCTCCTACGTCATATTGCCTGAACTGATATTGCGGTAGGCTTATATCCTTAGTTGTTGTATGTGCTAATGACAAAAACATAAACGTAACACGAAGGGTTTTTTCTCAGGTAAAAGCCATGCTACCTTTATATCATCTTGGCCTTTTCAAAAAGTCGGAAAACCACAATTTAAAAAAATGAACTTTAAGTTTTCGCTTATGTTTGACTTATGTCAAAGTGAAAAATCAAACATCAAATAAGCAGAACTTACCACTTCTATATTTCAATTTCCGAAATTACCGAAAACGAAAATCAAAAGTAAAAATATTTATTTCTTTATAAAAAAATTAGACAGCATGATTATATGCCTTATCTGAAATCGATCTATCTTCGTTTTACCTGTAATAAAATATGAATTGATTAAACTTGTTGACTGCATCATGGGAGCTAGAATTTATTATTACTCAATGATGGGAGTACAAGAACTGCCTAAAGAAATTTCCCCTATAACATTGATAGATGGTTCACATATTAGTGCTTGTTTACAACACAGCGGGACTCTGTGGAAAGACTGTTCAGTGTTCGCCCACACATGACACGTGCCAGCGCAGTAAAGATAAGACTTGGAGAGCTTCGGGTGACATCAGCGGTTTGGGGATAATACGTATCGCAGCTCATTAGCATGTTTCACTAGGATATATATATCCACAACTTTCACAGTTCAAGATTTATATATCAGAACTTTGGCGATGACAGGATATATATATCTCCAACAACACAATTTGAAATATATATATATCAGCAAGATACGTTTCGTCGGATATATAAATACGTGATCGTTGATCGAGGATATTGAATAAATTTATATCCAAAAAATAACGTAACTAGAGATATATATATCTAGCAATCTAAAATAGGTTTTTATAAATATTTCACGCATTATTTTCGCTGATATAGGATTTAAATTTTACTAAAACCAGTGTTTATTTCACCTTCACATTTAACGGATTTATATATCTGGCTGATAAATACCAAATATTAATAAATAAATAGAGTAAGTCAGAAAGTGACAAACGGCGCCTCATAGACAAGTTGCACTGACGGTAGTTAATGTCATGATGAAGATAATATTATAAAATATAATAATTTTAATAGTTTTATAATAATAAAACGCCGTCTATTTTTTGCAGGGCTTTTGTAGCGAAGCCGACATGATGAATGCATGAAATTAATCATGTCGGATTTGTCCGTATTTTTATAAAGTTTATCTCTTTGTCAGTATAACAAACATAACCTCATTGTTTCCCTGAGCAGTTGTATGCAGTATTATCTATCATCATGATGCAGTATGACATAATTTTACCTCAAACCGGTGAATGCGAATAAATACATCATACAGGATGTAATCTCCGAGCTCCTCGCAGTTACGTCGTAGTGCAGAACTGTGTCAGGTTCCCTGTCACTTTTCATATGTATAATACCATACCGCGAATCACTTTATTAACGAATAGCTCTTCATATTATTAACGTGTTTTCAATCGGTCTTAATATAATTTCACACTGCATCATTTAGTGCCCCTGGCTATGTTGGAATGGTGTAGGGACATTTCCCCCATGGACATTTCCCCCAGTGAGCATTTGCCCCAGCGGACATTTCTTCCAGTGGACATTTCCTCCACCCTATATTTTTAGGTTATTTTGAACATGGTTTTTAAAATAATTTTGTAGTAACGCAATTTTGTTTCTATATATAAAGATATAAGGATTTCCACATACGTTTTACAATAATTGAGCCACAAAGTGATAAGATATTATACATATCCACAGTATATATCAGTATTATACAGTCCGCACATTTTAAAACAATATAAAAGATGTATACATGGTATATAGCGTAACATTAACTGTTCGTAGGTCGGTGTCATGAAGCCACTTGCAGACCTATCAATCCTCACGCATTCGGCGTGAGACTCACGCATTTGGTATCTGTCTCACGCAGCTATATCAAAATCTCACGCATCTTGGCATTTTCATTGAATTATTTCTAAAATAACCAATAATCCTTCGAAATTGCGCCAGTTTGCAGAAAAAGGAGTCCGTAATTTCAAATTTTCCTAGACTTGGTTGTAAAGTATCTATTTATAGCCTGCGTGAAGGGTGAAATGTATAATGGTAGGCTGTTCTATGAATCAAAAATGAGAAAAATTGTATGAAATGACGCCTGGAAATTCTCATTTGTGGGAAGGGCAGAACGGATCTACTCATATCTAACGCCTTGGCAAAAGTATAACTTGAGAGGCCTGCATTTGATGAGCATAAAACCGAACTGAAGTGAAGACTGAGGTAAAAAATAGAACAAAATAATATTGTTTAAAAATACATCTTTTATTTTACCACAATGTGGTACATGGCAATGTGACTAACGTCACAGGACCTACGAAATAAGGTTTGATATAATTTAAGTGTGTACTCGAGAGATGACTTGGGGGCCCTGTGTGCTACCATGAGAGAATTTATTTAGTGTCTCTAATTAACAGTGGGAACTATTAACTTTTCCAGATGTCACCGCTGGTGAGTCGTTAGCGTAGCAACTATTATCGCCCTCAGTTTCTATTACCCTGGACACTGATCAGCCCAGCAGTACAGCACGAGGTGTTGGGGGGAGAGTCCGAGAGAGCGGGGTACCCCCCCCCCTCTCGGCATTAGGCGATTTTTTTTTAAATTAGCGTAGGGAATGGTGCTCTGTCAGAGCAGTTGAGAAGTAAATGTTTCTAGTCCCAAATAAGACAGGAAACTGGAAAAGAAACACAAATTTGAAGTGAGAAAGGTCAAGATCAGAGATTTGTTAGAATGCAAGAATCAAATCAGGCATCACTAGAGAGCCATTCTCCATGGATATATTTATTTGGCATTCAACTTCAAGGTACCTCATCTGAAGAGAGTACATAATAATAATCAATGAACAATAAAGCACACACGAAAAAAATAAACAACTGATTATAGGTTACTGAATTTAAAACACAACGATGATTTTATTATCGATTTCTTCAGTAATAACAGATAATAGTGTCATTGTTGTGTTTAAATTTAGTAATTTCTCTCATAAAATCCAGTCATTTTTTATTTCTTTTTGAGGTAGAACATTTTTTAACTAATGACTGAACTGAAGAAGTTATGCAATGTTGTATAGGCTGGATATATAAAATGTGTGTCAACATTACAATGTATCGTCAGTTAGGCTAAAAATAGATTACTCAGGAATCTCCAGTTTAATACTAGATTCAAGTGTGCTGTTAAGCTAGCCATGTTATAGATATCTCATAGTACATGTAGATCTAATAGACTGATTACGACGTGCGAGCGAGCGCACACATGCATGTGTGCTTTTTAATATAGATATAATTAAAATATTTTTTAGAAGCTGACGTTTTAGAACAACAACAACGACCACCGAAAGCCAACAAAATATTTACCTTCATTGGACCTCTGACGCTTCTGTGAGAAGAAGTTTTTCAAAGTTGATTGGCGCTTCATGACAATGATTTATAAAATACATGTCAAGTGATATTCGTGGCTCGGTAAAACTTCGCAGCAGACGAAATAACAACCTCCATTCTCCGATCAAATGATTTGCTTCCTTCATGCATCGTGGCATATACAGCTCGCCTGACGCGAGATTCTGGGATTTCGGTAGCCTTCCGCAATACCACCGGCTAACAGCGACCAGCATGATCACGAGGGTTCCCGAATATTTCTAACAATTTACGGCAGATGTTCGAGAAGCGTGGCGTGGACTATTAGGGAGAACATGGCGGAGCTACCTGGAAACGTATAATGCCGACATATTTTGGCAAGTACCATTAAAGTTACTGATATTTTCGAGTGCTGGGCGCATCATTTGTTTTTGCTTTAGTGCTGGGCGGCCGAAGTTAGTCCCAGGCGCTTAAAAGTCACAGTGAAGCATACAGCCAAGGGTTCCCGATGGGCATGACAGTGCACTCGAGTTATCAATAAATAATAAAAAATTAATTATAAATCAAATTTTCATCAGAATTCGATCAGCTCAGAACTTGCTGGTAACAATGCCCTAATGCAAGTTCATGCCAAAAATCAAGGTTCTAATGTCAACGGTTCTCCTTATTTTGCCGACGAAAGGATTCGGATGGACTGACTGACTCACTCATTACCGGACAATATGCGATCTGTAGCCTACTTCGTAGGAATAATGTTTTCTTAAAATGTTGGGGCCCTTGGTGGCCGAGTGGTCTAAGGCGCTTCGCTGGTGACCGCTAGTAGCTCACATCGCTGAACCGGCACGGGTTCGAGCCCAGCTGGTCCATGTGTGAAAGTTTGTCAGTTACTTGCCGAAGGGCGGTGGTTCTCTCCGGGTACTCCGGCTTCCTCCACCAACCAAACTGACTGTCACCATATGAGTGAAACAAACTGGAGTGTGACATTAAGCCAAATTCCCTCCCTCCCTCTTAAAATGTTAAAATATATAATATGTATATGATTTATATGTTATCACTATGTGCTCCATTATATTGTTTAAAAATGTACTATATAATATATGATGTGCCAAATTATTTAAAAACTATGTTCAAAATAACCTAAAAGTATAGGGTGGGGGGAAATGTCCATTGGAGGGAATGTCCACCGGGGGAAATGTCCATTGGAGGGAATGTCCATGGGATGAATGTCCGCTGGGGGAAATGTCCACGGGGCGAATGACCTGGATTCGTTGGAATTGGGCGTGCGTTTGTGGTGAGATGCGGGGGTGTCATTGATAAATATGGTATCAGGTGAGGGGGGGGGGGCTTCACTGGTAACCTTCCAGCCAAAGGAGGGGGGTCACACATAACTTAGGGTCATCACCTGAATTTCCACCACCCCCCCCTCCAAGACAAATTTTGAACGGTCCCTAAATGCAATGGAGGTTTCTGGCCTA
Organism: Hanleya hanleyi; assembly: GCA_036873755.1. NCBI lineage: Eukaryota > Metazoa > Mollusca > Polyplacophora > Lepidopleurida > Hanleyidae > Hanleya > Hanleya hanleyi. The sequence continues at coordinate 30,036 of JAVTVY010045676.1, read as the reverse complement.
CAAATAGACAAAAAAATGTGAAATGCATGTATCATTAGTACTTGTATGTGTGGACATTAAGATTCTATGGTTATTTGTTGTAAAGTTATCAGAAGAAAACATGGCCAAGCTATATGTGAACATTAACATCTAACATAAACGGACTTTCATGCAAGTGATAGGACAAGAATCTGTATATTTAAAAAAAAACTTTGAAAACTGATATATTTTGTGTTTGTTGTTTTATGTTGGCATTCAGTGTTTTCACACTGGTTGTGAATTTAACTCACTATCTACCACGGTGGAGTTATGTAACCTGATATCACCCCTCCCCCTAAATATAGATTATCTTTGGAAATCGACCCTACTGTTTATCTAATCGGATACAAACAACTTGAGAGTTACTTGGCAAGAAAGATACCTTTATTAACATGCTACAGCTCAATTAAAAGATTCAGATTACACCAACATCTGCGAGATGTATGACACTGATTCCACCAACCTGTTCCACGAGCCTGTTAGATAAGAGATGGGGATAGGTCAAGGACAGTCTAGATATTCCAAATAAGTTGAAAGCTGCTGGTATTAAACCACAGAAACAAGTTTTTCATTGAAGAGAAAGATAACAAGAGATATTTTGTCGGAATTATAGACTATGACCAAAGGAAAGAGGAAAAATGTGCCTACTAGGTTTAGAAAAGGACATGTCGCCTATGATCATTAGAATACCATCCAGGAAAAAAATCGAATAAATTTCTAAAAATATGTCCGACTTGATTAAACCAAGCATATAGATAAATCCAAGAATATACCAAAAATTTGTGTAGTCTGGGATTGGCAAGGACAGGATTGAGCGCATACAAAAACTTGAACCCGCTGGATGCAGATACGGAGCCATGTGGCACAGGATTACTGGGACCCGGCCCACTCGCCCCTCGCCTCATGGATACACATCTGAAGGCGGAAACCGATGACCCAGAACTGAACACCTATAGATTCCTACATTTAGAGAAAACAGCTAACCTGTGAAACTTAAACTTAAAATTTAATCCAAGATGTGCTGAAAACTTAACATGGGACTTTAAAGGAAAAAATAAACGAGGAATAGGTTTCGAAGAAAGACTAGTCTGCAACCAGTGTTGGTTTCGGTCCGAAAGATGAAGTGAAGACATGAAATTCGGAGAGGAAACCAGTCGATCCCAATTACCGGTTACAAGTGGGCCGGAGTCACCCCAACATTGGAAATACAGAACTGTCAGGTGCTTCACACACTCAATATGCCAAGCCCCTCCCTCAGTGGTATGCAGAAAGCTAGTAACATAATTTGTGGGTGAGAAATTGGTGGAGCAAAAACAAAAGTGACATGTTAGAAGTTGTTCAGCAGATTGAGGGAATGAATCGAGTGAAAATATTACCGGTAAATTCTTCAATTAATGTGGAAATAGACTGCGGATAAAATAATCCTCCATGTTCATCTGTTGGGAAAACAACGTTCCAGGCGGCTACTCAGGTGACCTTGAGAGAACATCGAGAACTATACAAACAGAAGAGGGTGATCGATTTAATGCTAAAAAATGTCAAACAGCAAGACGGATAGAGAGAAAACTGGTTAGGCTGCCCAGATCATAAAGGGCACATAACACAGGCATGATGTGATTGACAATGAACGACGGTGGGCTAAGGAGAGTTTTGAAAATCTAACTAAATGTGGCACTGAAGTGAAACATGTCACTACTGATGCTGACAGTGGGTCATTAGCTGCAGCGATTGACATGTATTACCAGCTCGATCCTCGCCACCTGGAAAAAGTCAAAGGAAGAAGTTTAACAAGATGGTATTCAGCGCCGAGATGTTTCCCGGTAAAACTGCAGAGGATGAGAAAAAACGGCACCGTAGATTTACGGATGATCTGGCCAGCAGGTTGCACGCGAAACACAAGGCAGCACACCGGCAGTTTGGTCGACACCAACAGAAACTGAAATCTGCAATGACATTTGTTATCGATGCAATCGTGGAGTTCTACAAGGGAGATCACACTTATGTAGAATGTATTCGTACGTGTGTAAACGGTCGAGGACAAATAACTGGCTTCTGAATACTTTTTTCTGTCGGCTTACTTCAAAATTAATTTCGAAACTGAAAATAAACGTGAGGTAGTAGAAATGCCATTAATGGATGAACTCATTGACGCTGAAGATGAAATAGCTGAAATTGCATTCATAACTTTAGATGAAGTTAAACTCAGAAAATATATAAATTTCAGAATAGGCCAGGACATTCTGAAAAAGAGGAAACACATGTTGAATACACAGAAGAGTGAAGCTGTAAATCGTGCAATCAGTAAGTCTGTCCCCAAAAACAAACTTACTCGAGAAACGTTGAAGCCAGAACACACAGTACAATCAGTGCTGTTAATTCTGGAATGACTGAATCAATAATTAAACAATGTGAATCTGTTTCTGCTTCAATTACCAAGGGGTCATGTGTGGCTCGAGAACTGAACAGAAGACAGATTGCTAAGAAAAAATTTCTCTATGAATTACATGAAAGGGAAGATGGAGAAGAATATTATAAAACAGATATGTTAAAACCAGTGGTGGAACATGAGACTAGGCCCGAGCTTCTCCGCCTTTATTCGCACTATAATCTGCACAGAAAGAGAAGCTGAAAGTGAAAGTAGAGAAAATTAATAACTTGTGGTGTGTGGGGAGTGTAAAGAGGCGTGGGTATATGCTTACCTGAAAATTTAATTGCTATAGCAAGCACTGGGGGGCACGGAATTCACAACACCTGCCCTGGTTTTTACATTGTAGTCTCTCCATATTTGTGAAATGGAGCTCCAGACTGAGATGTGCTGGATTGAGACAGGACCGCAAATGACAAATATGGCTGACATCGATGGCATGACCAACAGGATCGCGTGTTGGGAGCTGGGGTAACTTCTGTGCCACCATGTATTGTAGCCTAGTGGCACTATACTCCCTTTTTAACTATTTGGTGATTGAAATTGCAGTTTTTTTTACAAACTGTGATAATGGTTTTTCCATATTCTTTTTTTATATTGTATGTGACAAGCAAGCCAAGGCCAAAACTTTTAGCAGTGGTTTACAACGTACGGTTGGCACCATTAAGCGGATGGAGGTCACAGGAAATGCATGCTATGTGACGAGACTGTCTGTGATGCTGATATAATCAAACAATGACAGTAGCAGCCTATCGTGTGATCATAGTTTCCAAAGTGTTTCACCGTCACTTCTGGGTCAGCTGGATACTCTGTGAATAACTGAAGATTTCTATTGCCGGGGACAAATTTCGCACAATCCACAGCTTCCATTGATACTCTCTCCATGATGATTCAGAGCATCCTTGACCGATAGTTACGTTATTACGAGCAGAACTTTCAGTGTTTAATTGATTCTGGTAATCAAAAATATTGTAGAATTTACTGCAAAGTCTTTCCACAACAAATATGAAATATCCCCGCGTTCATTTTTACATCGCTAGTTACATATTAAATCGAAGTGACCATTTTCCCCTATTTTTGGACATTTTTAAAGGCTGCAGTGCTCATTCTGCCACTCTATGAATGTAAGTCTCATGGCATCAAATTGTATACCTTCACCTGTCAGATATACCCTCTGATTGTACTGGGGTTTAAAACACGACACGTGTGCTCACGGCTCTTGGCCAACCAACACTGTCCGTTATCAAACGGAGCGGTGTGGGCTTACACGAGATACAGCATGCAATGTCCATCTCTCCTATATGAAGATTGACGCTTCCTCTGTCCATCAAAATCGATGAAGAATGAATGCGCGCGCGCTCCGTTAATCATCCCGAAATATTCAGAAGGTGTCACACCGCCAGCTTACTAAGTTATAAACACGATTCATTCTTGCTATTGCATAGACAATGAAAGATACAATGTGATTGGATAAAAATTTATGATCCAGTCAATATTAGGGAAATACGACGACGCTTAACTAGGTGACTAGATACAAAACCTGAATGATGTTATTACAATCTGGGAGACTTCATACATGTCGCTTCAATTTAGATAGACATTTCTTTATAACCATTTTTTGATCCACCGCCATAAAAAAATCGTTGGCAACTCACACATCTGATGTCTATACCGAACAAATGCATTTATTATTCGTGTGTGCAGTTCTTCAGAAAAGAATTCATTGTGATTACATTTTTGTAACTTGTAAACATGGTGAAGAATGAAGCGCTTGGTCGGCCTCGGGATTCACTGGCATTTGTTCTGAATACGAACTTGCATTCAAATAATACTTCCTCGTTTGGGCCGTTTTTAACCATTTGGCGGTCACATAGTTCATCATAATGCAACAGATAACTTGACAGGGCTATTACATCAGCGCTCTGAAATATTGGTACCGGTATCTAATACCGTTCGAACCGGTGCTAGGGGCCGTGTGGTAATGTCATTGAATATGTCCACATGAACAACTGCAATTAAACTTGGCTGGGATACAAATCATCACAGGGATCACGTTTGGTTCGTGTGAGTCCGTATATCTGTGGGGTCATGCTTGTAAGGCCGTTCTTGTCAGTACACCAGTATCGCACCAGTATCGCTTTCAGCCACATGTTGCGTTTAGTTCTAGCGTAACAGAGGTTCCTTATATTTACATTCCTTGATTAACGCAACGCAGGTGTAATGAAAAAGGAAGACATACGATTATCTTGATCAGTGAGTTTTATCTCAATCTCTTTCTAGACTAGTAACACGAGGGTTTATGTATTATTCAAAATAAACTACTTTTCAAATTCTCGTGTTAATGACTTAACATGACTTTGCCGAGCCGCCGAAAAGGAATGATGACGTTACACAGTTAGTTGACTCCTGAGCATTGATGCTTTTACACCGGTACGATGCTAAATTGTCTGGTTTCATCAATAATGGTCAGTATGTTATGGATAGCGGGAGTAGACAGACAACGGATGTCGTTGGAAGGCGGTGGCGAATAATTCACAATAGGCAATTCGAAATGACGAGAGGAGCATGAAAGAGGAAAGCTTGAAGGGTGATTTAATGCCTCCAGAGCGTCTGCCTTGTTCAAGTAGTGAGATTAACATATTAACGGAGTTTGAATACTGCGAACACGCATTTCCGGTGAACCGCATTGACGTCGTCGAATCACACAGGTTAGCTGTCACACAACCTTTCACTTGTGTGAGAGGTGAAGACTATTAATCACACAGGCTGGCAGTCACAGAACCTTTCACTTGCACGAGAGGGGTACAGAGAGGTAGAGACCGTCAGAGCGACAGTCCTGTGTGGCCAGACGGTTAATAGTCACAAACGACTTAAAGGAATAGTAAACTCTGCGTAAACTCGTGCTCGACATGACAGAATTATGCCATCAGATTCCAAAAACACCCGTAGAAAAAATTAACAAAATTCTACAGCTGAGTAAACACCAATTTATCGTTCACACTTTAACATTTTATGATCTGCGACATGTTGGAAAGACTCATTCGGAACTCCCGAGCGGAAATCTACGAAGGGGACCGATTCTACGCTCGGGGGACGACAACATGAATTTCCTATGAATCTCCAGATGTGACGCGCCGGAACGGTTTAATACGCATGGCTCCGAAGCCCAATCACTCTCGCGGAAGCCTTAATCCCCGACCAGCAAATATTTCCCTGCGAGTCTCTGATTTACGTCAGATATTCTAAAAACTGTTTATTCTTTTCATTCGAAGCACGTTTCAATAGAAAACCATCAGTTTAAATGGTACACACGCCACGTATTGGCAAGATATAATTCCCGTGACGTCACTGACAGTTCCCTGACAGACCGAAACACACGTGACCACGCTCTAGTCCAATATGGCGTCAATGGCCTTCGAGGGACATCTCAAACCGGAGATCCCCGAGAAGTTGCGAATGGGAATGACTGTGACGTTTGATGGGCCATACTGTTTTTATGTAGATGGCGCTGCGACAAATATCCCTTTGCCATCCGGGCTCTATCCCATAAGGTGAAGCATTAAACAACAACAACGGCAACCGTAGCAGCGTTTCTTCTACTGCTATCGGGTGATGTGGCCTGATATTCTTGCTCCAGAAAGAGAGCTTGTGAAATCATATGCAAAATGCCACATGTCAACCTGTATATCAATTCGACATTCATATATCACGATCCTCATAATCGTCTCGGAGCCTAAAGAAAGGTCCACCGATCTGTCAAAAGCCATCGACACAATAATTTCCAGTTGTCTCCATGTTATTAGCTACTCTGCCTGGGGCCCAACTACGTCACAGAAATAATGTCAGGTGATATTTAAAGGATTTTCATTGGCTAACGGCTCTCAGGCTTGTTAATATGGCGACCTCCACGGATTCTTGTTCTGGGCAATAACTCTGATGTTCAAAATGTTCTCGTTCATTCGGAATTACTAGAAAAGCTTATTTGTTTTGTTTTTCGAATACTAATTATATAGTTCTTTCGATATTCGTATGCATCGCCTTAGGGTTTTCTATTCCTTTAATATTTGCCTTACTTATTATGACGTAAATGAGTTGGACACAGCTGGCCAACTCTATATCCCCTAATATTCGCGGCCACTATTCATACCACACCGAATTGCCTGGCTTTTCCTCTGAAAAAAAAGTCGGCATACATCCTGAATACCATGGGTTGAGGGGTGTCAAGAAAACCGGGCTATTTTTATTAAACTGTGACTGATTCTTTCATACTCTTGAGAGTCAAGTATTATAGGAACGAATTATAAAATATTGCACAAACTATTTCACTGCCAGTAAGTATAACAGTCAATCAGTGGTGACCGGAAGTCTACTCCTCATTATTATCTTACACCCAGTAAATGCAATGGAGGTTTGTGAACAACAAATGACAGAAGTGAAAAACAAAAATTGCATCTGTGAAATCCATGTATCATGAGTGGAGGGTGAGAATATTAAGGTTCCATGGCTATTTGCTGTAAAGTTATCAGCAGAATACATGGTCAACCTATATGTCTACATTAACATGTAACATAAATGGATTTTCATGCAAGTGATAGGACAAGAATCTATATATTTCAAGATAAACTTTGAAAACTGAAATATTTTGTGTTTGCTGTTTTATGTTGGCATTCAGTGTTTTCACACAGGGTGGGAATTTACCTTACTATCTACCAGGCTTGAGTTATGTAACATGATATCACCCTCTCCCCTAAATAGAGATTATCTTTCTAAATCGACCCTAGTGTTTATTTACTCGCATACAAACAACTTAAGAGTTACTTGGCAAGAAAGATACCTTAACTATCATGCTACAGCTCAAATAAAAGATTAAAATTACACCAACCTCTGGAAGATTTATGGCATTGATTCCACCAGCCAGTTAGATGGGGGATAGGTCAAAGACAGTCTAGATATTCAAAATAAGCTGAAAGCTGCTGGTATTAAACCACAGAAACAAGTTATTCATTGAAGAGAGAGATAGTAAGAAATATGTTGTGGGAGGTGTAGACAGTGGCCAAAGGAAAGAGGAAAAATGTGCCTGCTATGTCGCCGATGATCATTGGAAAGCCAGCCCGAAAAAAAGATCGAATAAATTTGAATAAATATGTCCGACTTGATGAGAGAATATACCAAAAATATGTGAAGTCTGAGATTGGACACGACAGGATTGAGCGCATAGAAAAACCTGAACCTGGTGGATGCAGATATGGAGCCATGTGGCACAGGATTGCTGAGACCCGGCCCACCCGCCCCTCGCCTCATGGATACATACCTGAAGGCTACACTTAGGGAAAACAGCTAACCTGTGAAACTTAAAGTTTAATCCAAGATGTGCTGGAAAATTAACATGGGAATTTAATTTTTTCCCACCTGTTGCATATCGCTCCGATTTAACGGAGAAACTAAGCGATGAATGGGTTTCCAAGAAAACCTAGTCTACAACCATTGTTGGTTCCGGTCCAAAGATGGAAACTGTTTGATGAATTGAAGATATGAAATCCGGGGAAGAAACCAATCGTTCAAATTACCGGTTACAGGTCGGCCTGAGTCATACCAGCATTGGAAATACAGAATTGTCAGGTGCTTCACACACTGAATATGCCAAGCCCCTTCCTCAGTGGTATGCAGAAAGCTAGTAACATTGTGGGTGAGAAATTGGTGAAGCAGAACAAAAGTAACATGTCAGAAGTCGTTCAGCAGATTGAGGGAATGAATCGAGTGAAAATATTACCGATAAATATTACCGGATATAATAACCTCCATGTTCATCTGTTGGGGAAACACCGTTCCAGCCGGTTACTCAGGTGAGCTTGAGAAACATCGAGAACTCTTCAGAACAGAAGAGGTTGATCGATTTAGTGCTAAAAAATGTCAAACAGCAAGACGGATAGAGAAAAATACTGGTGAGGCTGTTAAGGGTCCAGATCATAAAGGGCAGTGTTCAGCCACATTACACAGGCATGATGTGATTGGCAATGAACGGCGGTGGGTCAAGGAGAGTATTGAAAATCTAACTCAATGTGGCACTGAAGTGAAACATGTCACTACTGATGCTGACAGTGGGTCATTAGCTGCAGCGAGTGACATGTATTACTAGGGTGACATGTCTTCTGAACCCAAACACCAGCTTGATACTCGCCACCTTGGAGAAATTCAAAGGAAGAAGATTAACAAGATGGTGTTCAGCGCGGAGATGTTTCCCGGTAAAACTGCAGGGGATAGGGAAAAACAGCGCAGTAGATTTGCGGATGATCTGGCCAGTAGATTTCACGCGGAAAACAAGGCAGCACACCGGCTACAAGGAGATCACTCTTTATGCAGGATGTAATCGTACGTGTGTAAACAGTCAAGGACAGACAACTGGGTTCTGAATACCTGTTTTCTGTCGGCTTACCTCAAAACTGAAAATGAACCTGAGGTAGTAGAAATGTCGAACTCAATGATGCTGAAGATGAATTGCATTCATAACTTTAGTCGTAGTTAAACTCAGAGAATATATAAATTTCAGAATAGGCCACGACATTCTGGAAAAGACAAAACACATGTTGAATACACAGAAGAGTGAAACTGTAAATCGTGCAATCAGTGAGTCTGTCCCCAAAAACAAAACTTACTCGAGAAACTTTGAAGCCAGAACACACAGTGCAATCAGTGCTGTGAATTCTGGAATGACTGAATCAATAATTAAAAAATGTGAATCTGTTTCTGCTCCATTTACCAAGGGGTCATGCGTGGCTCGAGAACTGAACAGAAGACAGATTGCTAAGAAACAATTTCTCTATGAATTACATGCAAAAATCAGGGAAGAGGGGAATAATATTATAAAACAGATATGTTAAACCCAGTGGTGGAATATGAGACTAGGCCTGAGCTTCTCCGCCTTTATTCGTACTAAACATTCATAAATTTAGGTGAAGTTAAACTCAGAGAATATATAAATTTCAGGAGCTTCTCCGCCTTTATTCGTACTAAATTATAATCTGCACAGAAAGAGAGGCTGAAAGTGAAAGTAGAGAAAATTAATAACTTCTGGGAGAGAGGGTGTGTGTGTGGAGTGTAAAGAGGCGTGGGTATATGCTCACCTGTAAATCTAATTGTAAAAGCAAGCAATGGGGGGCACGGAATTCACAACACCTGCCCTGGTTTTTACATTGTAGTCTCTCCATATTTGTGAAATGGAGCTCCAGACTGAGATGTGCTGGGTTGAGACAGGTCCGCAAATGGCAAATATGACTGGCATCGAGGGCATGACCAGCAGGATCGTGTGTTGGGAGCGGGGGTAACTTATGTGCCACCATGTATTGTAGCCTATGGGCACGATACTCCTTTTTTGACTATTTGGTGATTGAAATTGGTTTCAAACCCACCATTGCGAGTTTTGGTTCCGTGCCTCTCGATGCAGCCATATTTGCCAATTTGTAGAGTACAATGTTTGAGAGTCCTCTTTTGAGCTTTAGTGTATCACACACCTCCGTTATTCTGAGAAATATCGAATAACCTCAGTCACAATTTTCAAATTTGTCAAAAATGATCTTTTGACGTAAAGGTCACAAACTACTAAATATTTGCCTTACTTATGTAGTAAATACGCTGTGCACATCTGATCAAAAATATATTCCCTAATATTCGCGGCAACTTTTGACATACCACACCGGATGTGGCGTCTAATGCCATAGCAACCATGGTTGAGGGGGGTCAAGAAAACAGGGCTAAAGTTTTTTTATCGAACTGTGATGGTTTTTCCATATTCTTGAGAGTTGAATATTACAGAAATGAATTCTAAAATATAGCACAAACCATTTCACTGCCAGTTAGTATAATAGCCAATCAGTGGTCGTCGGAGGTCTATTTCTCATTATTATCTTACACCCAGTAAATGCAATGGGGTTTGTGGCCTAATGTCATAGACGACGTGGGCTCGACTGCGTGATTTTCTACTCTTCAGGCTACTTTAACCTTAAATGTAACACGTACTGCGCATGCAACTGTCGTTCTATTACTATTACAGTAATTGCCGTGATACTACTTCACTGTCTCCATATGAACAGCTGAAATAAAAGCGCGGCTGAGATACTAAGACAATCTCCAAGAATCCACCGAATTCTCGGGTCTGAATGGTAGGTGTCGACGAATTCTTTCTGTAGAGTCACATGGTAGCTTTTTAGTCGCCAGACGTCAATTTTTCCCACCTCTTGCATATCGCTCCAATTTAAGGATACATTGTAGCCATATGCAAGAGGTGGAAAAAATTGACGACGTCTGACTACTAAAGAGCAACCATATGATTCTACAGAAAAGCTTCCCTCCGCACTTTACATTCAGACCCAAGAATACGGTGGATTCTCAGACGTAGCCTTAGTATCTCAGCCGCGAGTTCATTGCAACTGTTCATGTGGAGACTATGAAGTACCCACACGACCCCTAGCTCCAGCTTAAGCGGAATTAGATACGCTAGCTCGGGAGGTTTAACATAACTCCCCTGAGGCAGTTCTGTATACCCCTTGATTGTCTTCGGTAGCAATAAATATTCTACATAACAATAATTATGTATATATTTTATGAAGGGGTGTGTCCTAAGGAATTCACTTATGTAATTTATGTAACTGTTGCTACTACCGTGTAGGAAATAGCCAATTTAAAAAGAAATGAAATGAAAACAATAGTCTTCAATTTTCAATTGAAATTTCCTGAAAACTTTAACATATTTCAAATTTGATGATATACATTCATCAAAGACAACTAGAACTAGTAAAAGGAATCGCTTTTGTATAAATTCCTGCCTAGTTCTATTTTTATAGCATTTTAACTAGACTGAATTGACAGAAATCGATTACACCGATGACAAGATCACAGGGTAAATAACAGGCATGCGAAATATCACAAGCGTAGCATAAAAACATTTCGAGAAATACGAATTGAAAACTTTAATTTTGACAAAGAAAATGAAATGCTAGAAATCCGTAGAAAACCCTTCACCTATACATTGAAGAAATAATTCTAATATGTAACGTAAATGCTATTACATAATACATTTTGCAACCTGCCATATAGAACCTACTCACCAACCTACATATGCCAGGTACCATTTTTACAAAAAGTATTCATTCTAGTGGTTTAAATCAGATTTAAAGTTTAAAAGTTTTGAAAAAAGTCAGCACGGTGGGTATCCGAGCAAACCTGATTTGAGTACATCACAGCTCTATGTCACACAACTAGGCTGATCATTCTCCACAGTCAGTTAGAGCACAATACACACTCGTGCAGTCATTAACGCCTCAACATACACATTCGCCCGACAGTTTATTCTGTTACCAGCGGTGTACCGGACCACCCAACCTGATCTGTTTAAAGTGCCCGCATATTTTTTAATTAAATTTTCAAACTTAAAATTCAACCACTTATTAATGGATTTTGATTTCATTTTTTTTTCACTAAAAACTAGACCCAATACTGAATTTTCAAATATTTAAAGATATTTTTTTCTTTAGATACTTCGCTTATTTCAGTGATTTTAACATGCATTAACCAAGATGAATCATTGGTAGGTCATCCTTTAGGTACTCACGAACTTCTAAACGCTACTGCTTGTAAACCGATATGGTTTCTCGTTGTGTGTATGTATACTCTCGTGGATAATTATTACGTTATGGACACTGGGTATGCAGAGTTGACGGATGCAGCGGCGAATAATTCAGAATTACGTCATGAGAAGGGCAAAACGAATGGAGGGGAATACAGTGCATTCGGAGTTGTCTGTGTTGTTCGTATAATGAATTTAGCATTGGCGGTTCGCTGTTTGATTAGACACCCCAAAGTGGCTTGACTTGTCGATTTTGCAACGGATGAATATTCTTTAAGTAGGTGGAGATGTCTATCACCAAAGACCAGCTTTAAAAACCTGGTACGACTCCTGTTTAATTTGGAATGTGATGTTGATGCTAGATATTTCTGGTCAATAAAAAGTTATCTCGAAAGTAATCGTTGGTACATTATACAAATATTGCATGTTGTAGCGTGGGACATGACGATTTGTCAGCTCGAGGAAAGTGATGTACAACGAGCAGCGGGAGTTGTACATCACCTTTCGAGAGCTGACAAATCGTCATGTCTCACGCTATAACATGCAATACTTGTTTTATTATACCGAATGTCATACTTGAAAAAAAAATGGGGACTTTAAAATCATGTGAATGAGAATGGTACGGTGAAATAAGCATATCGTGTTCAACATTGCGCGACCGTTGTTGATTTCTAAAACGCCGTGTCAAGATCGACTGTTCGACCTCGGCTTTTTTGTCGACTCAATCGCATAATTTGGAAGAGTAACGTTCTCAGTGATCTTACGTACCTTTTTAACATATGCCAAATTTATTTCAGTCAATTATCAAATCACATTCTGCAGTAATTTCTATCACCAACGGCCGACGTAAATGCACATCAATCTTCGTTTCGGGGAGTATGTTGGCGCGCGCACTATATGAGGCAACTCTTGGTCCGGCAGATGTCGCCGTGGATTAATTTGTCATGTATAACGCTCTGCCGTGGTACATGACATTTATTCAACGGTAAGGCAAGATATGAATGCATCATCACTGAACATCACGATTTGTAGAATGACACGTGACAGGCTGTCAACCAATGAAAACATTACGTATTTACATGAGGTATAATAAAGTCGATTATGATTACAATGAAAGTCAAACATAGGCCATGATCAGTTGAAAATTAACAGACTTTCCCTGATACACTCCGAGCCGAACCTCATCCATCTCAATAACACCATCTTCTCATGATTATATCAATAAAAGAATTTGGCCCCGTGGAAACATTTATATACCCAGACAGAGTACTCGTATTGTGCTCCTCAGTTGGACTATAGACTGTAGAATGTGTTGAGAGATATTAGGAAATTCTTTATGAACGACGGATGGCTACCAATCTCACGCTTAGATACAGGAGTTATGACTGTTCGTGGTGTTTTGTAGGCAAGAAACAACGGATGCATTGGGAAACCAAATGGCCAATTGTTTCAAATAAACATCACTGGATGACGACAATTAACGAAAAGATGGAATGATTTCGGGATTTTTCGCAATTCCGATGTATTCAGACGCAGACATTAGCGATATTTCGGATCACCGTCGGTTCCAAAGTTGTTTGATCGTTCGGATATTTTATCTTGTTAAGAGAACATCAGGGGCGTTTTCTAAATTTTCATCGAACGATGTACATGCTTCCTCCGTGCTTTGATTCTGTTACAGTAACTAAGATATTTCGAGCCCAATTATTAGTTTACAGTTTATCGTGGTGTGATTACATCTGCTTGTAATTGTTCTCAGAATGTCAAAGGAAGTCAATTGTCGTTTCTGCAAATCAGTGTTTCCTATGTCACCCCCTCGGCTCGACCCATAAACATCGAAGAACAGTGTCGAAACGAAAGCTTGTGCATTAAATATGTTTCCGTGATGTACAGATCAGAAGTTTATCTATTTCTATAATCGAAAATGCAGTTTCTTGGCAGTTTATGCCATGTGAAGATTACAATGTTAATGTTAATGATTGGCTACAAAACACCTTGAAACGTGTTCTCCATTTGACATGCGCATGACCCAGATGTAAACCATCGAGCAAAGGATTTTTGCTTCGAAATGGATTTCTTATGTTGAACATAATTTAGTCCATAAGAAGTAATTATATGCTTTGGATAACCAAACGTTTTTATGTATTGAAATGGTTGGACATTGTGGTCAGTTTGACCAGTATTTACAGAGTTGGTGATCAAATATGGAAGATAGTAGTCAATTCATTTTCAGCTATTTGACATCGAAAATATCTTGTGTGTTTGTCAACCAACAAAACGTTTTCATTGTGTATGTTCAGGTGCAATAATCACAAACTGCCGTCATCAGAGGCAGGTATACGTATGTCGCAAGAGACGAGCGTCTCTTTACATATTGTGAATTAGCATCGATTGGTGACCAATTTTTGCTTGCTTGTCTTCTCTTTCAGGATTTAAGAATTTTATTCCTGTTAAATTCTGGGTCACATTGTCCAAAAGCTAGTTCATTTCTAAATGATTTCTAAACAAACTATCAGTGTGCAAAATAAAGTCGTTACATTTGTGCAAATGGGGATCAAACGTATCATGTAGCAGAAATCCCTCCCAAATTGTATAATATAGTTCCGTTTGGCCGTATTACACATCATTCAAGTTTCATCTATTGTACTCTGGTATTTTTAATCTGAGACAAACGTCATCAATATGATTGTATTCTTGGTTCTGAGAATAAAGTTCAGTTGAATTCAATTCAACATTTGCTGTACAAACATGTGGCTGATTAGAGTTTGTTTAAAATATAAACCATTATTTTTGAAATCGGAAAACGGAATGCCAATTATCAAACCGAGTCTAATTTTGTACAAATAGTCTACTTATATGTTATCACTCACTGCAGCAAAACTTACCATGCAAAGTCTAAGCAGTTTCTGGGATGATCAATTTTGATGGGCCCTTCCTACCAGACAAACATGTTGTTGAATATGTATACCAGAATTCGAGAGTATGATATTGTTGTATTTCACTCCCTATTAGTGAACCATCTCAAATAATTATTCCGACGATTTTCATCATAAAATGTCATTTCTTCTCCCGAATGCTAATGTACCGTAATGTCTTTTCTCCGTCGATTAAACAGCCCGTTATACCTAGGGCTCAAAGGACTCATTCGTGTAGGTAGAGCTGTAGACCACGACAATCTAGAAACTCTAAAGTAGGCTTTGAGAATTTCATAGATCTCGCCATAGTGTAAGTAAATCTCCGCTTTTGCTTAATGAAGCTCATGTGACGTGGAACTAATGGACAGAGTTGACACAAATGTGTCTTTTGTGGCTGTTACAGATGTAATAGAGATTCCCTTCGTATTATGTCTGGGACCGAAACGGAGTAAAAGACGAGAACAAAATGGATTCGGGCGGTTATCACCGGTTAGATGAGAAACAAAGGGACAATGAACATGAGATGGTTTTGTTATTATAAACTCAAGTTGCTTGTATACATTGTAAATGGAGCAGTGAATTGGATAGCCTGATCTGCTTGGCTTCAGATATTGGAGCTTTTTGGCGAACGCAAGGAACAAAATTGTTAATGTCGAATGATACAAATATGTGTATGGTAATAATATAGTGTATGATAATAGCAAAATGTGAAATTGAATTCAATCTACCCACGATCACCAGTCTTTGCGACAATGTTAAAGACTTCGTCCATTAAGAACTTTTTCTCGTCCCTGTATTTGAAGATGAAGTGAAGGCAATAGATCTGACATTCATAAGCTAATCTTCGACGATAAAAAATTACCGCGTCCATAAGCCAAAAATCGAATTCATAACAACATATTAGCACGAGGCAAAAAATAAATTATGTGTAAATACAATCAAGTTTCTAGAGAGATGCCGGCAAACGTTTTCAATTCAATTGAAATCGTCTTTATTGCGACCTCTGTATGGATTACACTGATCAAGGGAACTGCCAAGATGAAACAGCAAACAGGGATGATGCCCACAAGACGTCATATTTTTATCGTCATATGCGTATCGCTGATTTGTATTCTGTTTTCCACATTGATCTTCAAGCCGGTTTCTTTAGTAATTCTCTAGACCTCATCCAAATATTTATGGCATAATTGGATACGCTGATATTGGGTCAAACAAACCTCTGTCTATCTTGTCTGCAACTGTCGTTCGAGGATATGATTCATCATATTTTCGTTTCATACCAAGTTTGATTGTTGTATTTCTTTATAAATAAGTCAGCCTTGATATTTTGAAGTGAAAAATCCTCGCCATCAAACAGTCCATCACGCTTCACACAGCGTGCATGTATATCAAATATGATAATCCGAACAGGAAGAACCTTCAATATCAAGTAACACACAGATCCAAGATGGCGGCTAGAGTGTGAACACGCATCACGCCGACTCCCGCTTTATATAAAGTTTTCAGCCGTACTTCCTCAAATTACTGTGACAATTTGGATAGAATCTTGTTGAGTGAAAGGAATGTCAGCAAGAGAAACGAGAAATTCTAAGAAGAAAGGACAAATTACGGATTATACACAAAGTACACCGGGCAAGATGAGTAAACAAGCCGAGAAGGAATCTGACGAAAGTTTTGAGTCGTTTATGAGAAGGTCAATATCCGATATTCAGCATACACTCAATAAAGTTGTGAAACAGCAACATGACTTCACTGAACGTATCGTCAAACTGGAGCGGAACCAAGTCGGGATCACAGAAAGTGTGAAACATTTGAATGAGGACATCACAGATCTTGAGAAAAGAGTGACGGAAGACATCGCAATTCAAATTAAAAGGCTCCAGGAAATCGTAGAACGCCTGAACAGGGAAAGTAAGGAACTGAAAGAGCGGATTTTGAACGGTGAGAGGCACAGCAGATCATATAATCTACGATTTGGAGGAATAGAGGAGAAGAAAGACGAGAACCCAAAGGAAATAGTGGAGACAGTCATAGAAAAAGAATATACGTATATGTGGTTGAATACAAAATTAAAGAAATACACACAGATCCACTAGGAAACTTCATAATAATCAACATGGAAATACACGAGACACCGGTTACACTAGTCAATTTATACGGACCAAATACTGACAAGCCTTCTTTTTATAATAAAATAAATCAAATTGTAAACGACATTGGCAACCCTTCGGTCATTATGTGTGGAGATTGGAATCTGGTCTTAGACCCAGATTTAGACTCTGATAATTACATTAACATTAACAATCCGAACTCTAGAAACACGGTTTTAAATCAAATTGAGGAGAAAAATTACGTCGATACATGGAGAATTTTACACGATAGGGACCGAAAATATACCTGGCAGAGGAAAAACCCCAGACAACAAGCAAGACTTGATTTCTTTTTAACGAGTGAAGGCATATTCAATATAACTACCGAAGCTGAAATAAAACCGGGCTATAAAACTGACCACTCGTTTATCACCCTCAAATGTTAATTTACTAACACTGACCGAGGGAGGGGCTATTGGAAATTAAACTGCTCACTTTTAAAGGACTTTGCTTATTTAGAATTAGTTAAGAATATCATTAACCGGACAATAGATGAATATACACCGATTCCATATGATAGATCGAATCTACAAAATATTCCATCTTCTGATGTGCTACTCTGCATTGATGATCAACTTTTTTTAGAAACACTACTGATGAAAATACGAGGTGAAACTATTAAATACTCATCCATAAAGAAAAAGACAGAAAATCAAAGGGAAAGGGAATTAGAAAACCTTATTGAAAAACTTGAGAATGATATAGTAATTAATTATCTTTCCATTGAGGACAGTAAATTGGATGAATTAGAAGAGGCGAAACGAGAATTGGAACTTATAAGAAATAAAAAAATCAGAGGAATAATTACTCGTACCAAAGCTCAGTGGATGGAAGAAGGTGAAAAGCCATCTATATATTTTTTGAGCTTGGAAAAAAGAAATTATACGAATAAACTCATCTCAAAACTGACACTAGATAATGGAGAAAATGTATATGACACGTCAGACATTTTAAAGGAACAGCGGGAATTTTATAAAAAGTTGAACTCGAAACAAGAACTTCTAAATTTGAATAGTGAGGACTTCTTAAAAAACTTAAAATTCGAAAGATTAAATCATGCAGAATCTGATAAACTAGAAACTGAGGTTACAAATGCTGAATTATCTAATGCGCTAAAAAATGTGAAAAACGACAAAAGCCCGGGTATTGACGGGTTCCCCGTTGAATTTTATAGAATGTTTTGGAAACAATTGAGTGGGTTCATCTTGAGGTCAATTAATGTCGATTTTAAAATAGGTGAACTATCGATTACTCAGAGACAAGGAGTCATCATATGTATACCGAAGCCAAATAAACTGAGATATTTTATAAAAAATTGGCGACCAATAACTCTTTTGAATGTTACCTATAAATTGGCATCTGCTTGTATAGCAAATAGGTTAAAGACGGTATTGGACAAACTCATACATGAAGATCAGAAGGGTTTCATCCCTGGCAGGTACATTGGAGAGAATATCAGGCTCATATATGATCTTATGTTTGAAACAAGAAATAAAGAAATACCAGGTTTACTATTAATGATTGACTTTGAAAAGGCTTTCGACTCTGTTTCCTGGACGTTCATTTCAAAAGTTCTGAAAGCATTTAATTTCGGAGAAAAAATGCAAAGCTGGATACAAATATTATACGCAAAAAGTCAAACATATATAATTCAAAACGGACATATCTCGTCTTTCTTCGAAAATGGTCGGGGCTGTAGGCAGGGTGATCCGATATCGCCATATATATTCTTGTTATGTGCAGAAATTTTAGGTTCAATGGTTAGAGAAAATGTTAAAATTAAAGGAATTAAAATAAAAGATGTTGAATTCAAAATCAGCCAACACGCAGACGACACTCAGCTAACCCTCGACGGTTCAGAGCAATCACTATATGAAGCACTGGAATGTATTGAGATTTTCTTCAAACATTCTGAGTTAAAAATAAACTTGGAGAAAACAAAAGCCGTTTGGATTGGGGCGCTTACGGGATCAGAATTTAAAATGTGTCAAAACATAACACTCGACTGGGTGAACGATTTTAACCTTTTAGGCATAAATTTTTCTACTACTCATTTTTATGACATATGGAAAATAAATTACCTCGCAAAACTCGAAGAACTTAAAAAAGAGCTGAGCAAATGGAAAATGAGAATTTAACTTTGTTGGGTAAAATTACGATAATTAAATCTCTGGCATTGTCAAAGCTGATACATCTCTTCCTCTCCCTGCCGAACCCACCCGACACTTTCGTCAAGGATGTAAATACGATGTTATTCAAATTTATATGGAAAGGCGGGGTTGACCGGATAAAACGCGTTGTCATAACCCAAGACTACAAACATGGCGGATTGAGAATGGTGAATATTAATAATCTTATATCCTCTCTAAAAATCTCCTGGATAAGAAGATTAATATTTCACGAACAAAAATGGGTGGTTGACCCAAAGATTTATTATACGGGTCCCGAATATATTAAGATGCTGATAGCTGAAACCAGCAACCCTTTTTGGAAAGACGTCTTTAAAGCTTGGTATGCACTATGTAACAAAATTGAGCTTCGTTCTATTGACATTTACAACGAACCTCTTTGGTATAATGGTCATTTTAGAAACAGTTCTTTCTTTGTAGCTCATTGGTATAAGCATAATATTAAATATGTACGTGACATTATTGACTCAAATGGCAAAATATTGACATTTGAGGATTTCAAAAATAAATTTGATATAAAAGGAACGTTCCTGGATTATAATAAATTGAAACAAAATATTCCTAGAGAATGGATAAATAGAATAAACCTGGAATTTAATCCCCAATTACAGACAATATTGGTAATAACAGTTTACTGTCGATATTTGGCAGGGCAGAAAAAGGGATGCGACGCTACTATAACCTGTTGAATTATCAATCGAATGTACCAATTATATCGTTTGAAAAATGGGAGCAGGCGTTGAATATATCAGAAAATATACAGTGGGAAAAGGTATTTAAAACATTACATCATTGTACAAAAAATACCAGTCTTAAAGACATCCAGTTCAAAATTGTACATAGAATTTTACCAACAAAGTCATTCTTGTACCAAATTGGTTTGTCTAACACTAACCTATGTGACCACTGTAACCAGGAAATAGAAACTTTAGAACATTTATATATTCACTGTAGATGTGTAAAAATACTGTGGGACCGTCTTGAAGTATGGCTGAAAACAGAAATCGGAATGAGGGGTGAGATAGGGGCAGACAAGAAAATCCTGGGCTATGACTATAAACAATGTAGCATTAAAAATACATATACTCTTCAAAATTCAGAACCGGTACGTCAAAATTGAGTTGGAAGGCCCTGCAGAACAACTTCTACCAAAACTACTGCATTGAAAAATATGCGGCAGCAATCGCTGGGACAGGTGAACAGTTTAAAAAGAAATGGGCACTTTTTTCAATTTTTTTTCGAAATTTATCAAACACAGTAATACAGCGGGAGAAATCCAGGATTTTCAAACAATACCATGGCTATTACATGTGGGTGAAAGATGCAGATTAAATATGTATATAGGATAAAGCACAATTTGTATATATGATGACGCACAATACAAAATAAAAAAAGTAAAAAAAAAAGTAACACACTACCGGCAATGTCTCTTGAGACAAGCCGTCTGGCCGCATATGTCAACGATTGACACTCATATCTCCCTAGATTTAAGCGCACAGGCTTTCAGGCTCAGCTTTATCAAATTTGTTCATATAAGCGAATGTCAATTTTGACGGCGATGGGTTGGAACATGGTCTCGTTTCTTATTAGGCTCACAAGTACAAGACATCGTCAGCATTCAACTTCTCGTTACATGAACGACACGAGCTCATGAACAAATTACAACACATATAAGGGAAGTGTAAGCCCTGCCCTGCGCTCAGTTATCTTTCACAGACGAAAGACTATCCTGGTAATGAAACTATTTCACTCCCATCGTTATCGGGCAAAGCTATATTCCAAGCCCCAAGGCAAAGTCGCTAGGTTTTCGCCAAGCATCATGGCCCCGGCTGGATTGCTGTAACATGGCGCTAAGGTGGCTAGAAATTCATGTCACTCTCTTCCAATTCCGTTTGATGGTTCTCAATTTAATACACCGTTACATTCCAAAAACTAGTTTTCGAATATTGACAATGACTCGACGATGTTATGCATTATGACGGCCGCAACTTGCGTATATGTTTTTTATACCGTCTAGCCACCTTACATGCAATATGTCACCGACCCTGGCATAAGCCCAAATGAAGTAACCATTTAACCACACCTCACTGGAACTATTTCATTCTAAGCACCAGAGATAAATTTCGATTTCCAGCCGTCGTCCACAAAAGAATTTCCACGTCAATAATCCAAAGAATATTTTTATACGACAGATAGCATCAGTTCCAAATATGCATGAAATTAAAATAACATCAAAAACAAGAGAGAAGAAGTCAACATGCAGTTTTTCGCGTCGGCAGCAAGACATCATATTATTGATGACACAAATTCTTATCAACAGCCAATATACTTTATTCAAATGAAAATCCAAGTCGTTTTCTATGGTATGATGTATCTCAGTCACGCTTTGATTGGGGATGTTCAGTGAACACTAGGGAGATGTTTATGAAAATTTTAGAAAGACTGATTAAAGGGGTTTGACAGAATAGCCTTACCTAATATGTTTCTGCAATAATGTTCTGTGGCATTGAATAAAACCGTCGCAATTTGCCCAGGATCTAGCAAACGCTACAAGGCGAGATATTTATACGCCGTTTTCGGGTCATTCTGGAATAGTGCTATCCATAAATGGGTAGTTAAGTAAGTCCAAACTGCAATCGTCTCTCTTGTTGAAGAGTCGAACTAAGAGAATGCCCTTGTCTTGTAGACGTATATATCCAAATCTGATGTTCCATCTGGACTATCCGTGGCTTCTTTAAAGTGATCGTAAACCCTCAAATAAAGTTTCTATCAAATATATTTCAAACTTTGTATGCACTTTCCAAAGCTTGATTCAAGTTTAAGATGTGTATACTTTGAGTTTCAACACAGACTCACTGTTCCATTGTGCACGTTCCAAAATCGGGGAAATTAAATACAAGATTCAAATTGACTTGACACTCATGAGTCACCATCTCCCATATTTTGTGAAACATGCACATTGGAACAGTGAGTCTGTGTTGAAACTCAAAGTATACACACCTTAAACTTGAATCAAGCACTGGAAAGTGCATACAAAGTTTGAAATATATGTATTAAGGCAGTGTGGCGTCACTGGACCTAAAAATGATTGCAACAGACCACCATAGAATACCATGTTTTAATTGTAGTTTACTCTGTGTAATAAAATCGTAAAAAAAATAAAATAAATATTTTCCGACACTGTTCGCAATTGCCTTTCATTTGATGGAAACTTTACTTGAGGGTTTACGATCACTTTAAAGTCCAGTGAAGGAGGACATTCATCAGAATATCGGTGAAATAAGGATTATTCAATACTAGGATGTAGAATACATAACGTTTGGTGAACGCGAAGGAACGGGCTTTGAAATGGTTATATTTTTACAATGACGTGCTACAGGAGAACAGGTACAGGTCTACCAAACATGGTGCACAATTTGTACGCTTTGAGATATCTATACGCTGTTGGTATATGGTGTGGTCGAATTTCACATAAATGTGTGGTTGATGAGAAATTCAAGCATTTTTATAAATAAAGAAGCATTCCAAGAATGATACCCTTTATGTGCAGTAGAATTGCAGAATGTCTTATGGCTTCTGACAATAACATACCGATGACCAGTTTGAATGAAATGTATTATGAAGTAGGGTACTCAATACGGTTCTGGTGATGAATAGTAGTATAGAGAGTCGAGAAATCCCAAGTATATACGTTGTGGAATTTAGATGGATATAGAGGGACGCCTCGCATGTATCTGTTTGAGTTTCACATTTGCCCTAATCAGTTTTGAAAGTTTGTTAGTTGATTCAATGTCAATTCACAGGTTTGATCGGTACATGTACATACATTACAATTATATTGAGATTGGTGGCATATCTGCTAATTGAGCGGAAGCCAGGAAATACTGACCGCTGTATGTACTTGAAGTGGTCAGGAAACACTGACCATTGAACATAGCTGATGGATAATACAGTAACTGGTACGAGCGAGAGATTTGTCACATCAGGTCAATTGTATACTGAATATAAACCTGATTTACGCTGTATGTTATAGAAATGCATATAAATGAATTGTCTTCTGTTAAATGGATTAGTAAGAGTTTGAATCAGATGAGTATTTGTGCGCGGTTATATATTTTGGGGAGATCTAGCAAACCTGAACGTCTATTTAATATGATAAAGCTATACATGTATATTATTTGAATCAGTATGGTCAAACAGGCCAGCTCTGTCTGAGTAATGACCAGCGCTCAAGTGTCCATTCCGGTAGTTTCCCTAATTAAGTGTTTGAGTTGTGAGAAGCTGAAGTTTAGACCGAGCCTGCGTTAAGTAGCTTGTTTACTCTACTGTATAAAAGTTTGATGTATATTACACTAAGCTAAGCATTAACACCATTGCTTCATCTGTACAGACGTTTTTGGTTATCATGATTTGCTGTACTTTGTCTATGTGATGATGCAGAAGTAAACAACAACAACCTCTGTTTATCTCAACGAGTTGTCTTGTAGTTCTTTGGATTGACCGAAGACGAACCTACAGAAAGGGTTATGTGGAGAAGATCCCCGTCGTCTTATCTCTTTCGCGCAAGCCTGTAAACTGCGGATAAGACGCAAAAAGTCCACAACGTGTCTGTATGGTATATGTCCTTTCTCATCTAGTTCTTCCGTAAAAGTTTTTGTAAGATTTTAATTATCCACAGACATTCGAAATTCAAATTTTCTTAAATGGCAACACAACAATTCTCCCAAGTTCTTGGAACTGACAATGAAAACATTACATACTTGCATTCGTTTTTGTACCCGGGCGTATTGGTGATATTTCATAACATAATTTCTGCAAGCCGGAGACGAATGCAATCCAGTTTTGTGCATCTGCGTGCCCAGAAGTATTGGTGATATTTCAGATTATATATACGGGATTCTCCGACGACGAGTGATGAGTTATAACAGCTCGTTGCCTTCTCAGTGAAGGGGAATGGTTTGGCTGAAACGATATGAACATAAGTTCAGCTAAGTCAGCATCCTACCCATGGGCGACAGGGCAGAGGAGTAATTAGTTCTCCAGTTCATACAACATAACCGACTAGTTGGTTGGTTGGTAAACACACCATACCACGAAGAAATTACACAATACCAAGGAAAATTTTCGAGGTTCTCGAAACTCTGAAAATAATCCCTCCCTCCTTTCAGGCCACAGGGCCAACGGTGTAATTACAATATATAAAACGATAATTACAAAGCATTCACTATTCAATTCAGTCTCCTTGATGCCATAATCAGACTAATACCCCCCACATTTGTATAAAGCTTCGTCGATCCCGTTGTACCTGAATTACGTGACCAGTCCACCATATTGTGTTATAGAATTCAGGGAGACAGTCATCAGTATGGGTAATCTGCTATCAGCGTTCTCTTGTTTAGGTGTCCTTGAATTCTAACCTCCCTAGATTGACAGTGTTGTAAAGGATTCTATATAGATATATAGCGCGATTGATGAACCAATCTCGACGATCACTTCAATAGATGAAAAGGGTGTGTAAATGCCATCCACCCCCGGGGTTCATGTTGTTAATTCGAGCAACGCTCCTCAGTTTTTTCGCCGCTATCAATCTTCCCGAAAGTAATAACTACAAAACCCTAATCCACTCATATCGATCAAGTTGCTCTTTTGTAAATTTCGAAACGTTGAATTACGAAAACAGGTGATGGCAGACTGTATTTGAAAGACACTAATCTAATTTGTTGTAACGTGCGCTTTCAAATTGCAGACCGGATAATTTTATCCTCCCGGGTTCATCCAGAAGAAGCCAAGGACTCAAATCAGTCGATCAAGCTGTAATCAATGAGATTACATTTGGATAGAGAAATATTCTATCCATAAGGACAAAATAATCATACGGTCAAGCCTGAGTTAAGCGGCCATCCTAGAGAAACACAAAATATGGTCTCTTAAAGCAAATGGTCTCTTAATAAGTACAGTACAGTCAAGAAAAGACTTTACATCAAATGCGAGCGTGACGCGAGGAAATCGAGATTAGAATTGACCGAGTATTCTGACTCAGTATTCTAAGGTCGAGTCGGACTTATGTAGCGACGCGATTTATTTTGTTAAAGACGCGTTAAATTAATATTTCTGACAGCGTTCCTCTGTCGGGGTATTGAATTATTCTCGCATTTATGTTTTTCTGAGCTGTACTGTAATATTAGATGGAAAAGTCACTTTAGTGCGGTAATTAAAACGCGTTTTCGGTAGGGCAGGTCTTATTGTATTTCCAGGTGTAAGAAAAGACTTATCTAGAACTCTCTATGGAGCCTCCGGGCCCGTCGGTCATCCTCGGAAATATATTTTAATTTTTTTTTAAGTTTGGAGGCCTCCGTGTCCGTACTTCGGACAAGCTTGTCAGCAGACCAAGACTTATGTCTTAAGCCTGTGCTAGGGGCCCTGTGGATACTTCACATGAACAACTGCAATAAAAGCGCGGCTGAGATACTGAGGCTACGTCCGAGAATCCACCGTATTCCTTTTAAATTCAGGACCACGCCGTCGAAAATCGAGTTCATTTCTATGATGTCTAATCAAACTGGCAGTGTTCAAAATAAAGTAACTACATTTGTGCAATGATGAAAAAACATATTCCTTAGCAGAAATCCTTCCCAAATTGTATATTATAGTTCCGTTTGACGGTATTGCACATCATCCAAGTCTGATCTATTGTACAATGTATGTTTCCTACATACTGTTTTTGAATCGGAGACAACCGTCACCAATATGATTGTATTGTATTAGGTTCTCATACCACTGTATTCTTGGTTCTGAGAATAAAGTTCAATTCAATTTCACATTTGGTGTACAAACATGTGGCTGATTAAGTTTGTTTAAAATACAGTCTCCGCCACAATGGTTGGGGCATTGGTCACAAATTCGAAACGTTGACAAAAGACCGTAGTTCTGGGCAATCAGTTCGACTCTTGGGTATTCTGTCAAAGGTTCGTGAATCTCCAAAGGATTACCTCTTTTCTTTGGAGCGTTGTATTGGAATTCGAATAGAACATTCAAGACGAACTATCACTAATCTATGCAAATTACTGCTAACGGCAATGCATATCTTTTGCACAAAAAAAATACGGATGGAGATATTTTCGAATTTAAAATGTGCTTGCAACCACCTTGTAATTAGTCGATATTTATTGGTATACTGCGTTTCCACGACGAACGTCATTATTGACGTAAAACGCCATAGTATGCAAAGAAATCGGCTTATTGTCAATCCTGTTACCAGAAACGCTGCTCCCAATCGTTTCAAATGTGTCGTGTTAACATCCCATACACGATTCATCGCCTCCAACAAGTGTTGAAACATGAACTTGAAATCTAAGGAGCTTGGATGATGGGCTATGGTTCTTACAGAGTGGATTAAAAAAATTCCTAAACATGCGACTCAATTTTCTATTTTGCATACTAGTCATCAAACGCTGTCCTAATGCAGAAAATGTTCTTCCCGTATGCATTCCTGAGACGCGCTCTGGTGACATTTTGTTGAGAGGTAAGATTAGATTATCAGAAGAACTGTGTTGCGATCGACACTTTGAATCAGCCAACTCCTCTGGCAACTGTCTTTTCGTTTCGTAGCTTGTGTCTAATTCCGCTTAACCCGGGGCTAAGGGCCGTATGAACCAATGTACTTCAAGATCATCATGGTACTCATATGAACAGCCACAATCAAAGCGTGACTGAGATACATCATTCTTTAGAGGACGACTTTACAACGAATATTATGGATTAAGAATACTGATCAGCGATACGGATTTGATATTTTTGGAACATCATGATGTCTTGCCGGCATCATTGAAAACTGTTGACCGCTTCTCTCTTGCAGGAAACAAGCCTATGTTTATGTATACTATGATTGTCTTTTTGAATTTGGTGCTAATACTGTTATATGGAATATGGAATAGGTCTTTGGATTATGGACGCGGATATTCTCTAATGGACGACGGCTGAATTATGAATGACGGACCAGACGCTTGTAATTTCGTGTTTACGGTTTACTCTACACCTTAATGGCACAATACGTCGAGCTTAAACCGTCATACCTTACTTTGGAGAAGAAAACCTGACCTCGAGAGTAGCAGCATGCTGAAACCACCGACGAGCTGCCAGACAATGTCGACGGCGGTTATGTTGGGTTAAATTGTACTGAGATGCAAGTCGCCTGCGTTCGCATCCCCTTTTCGGCAGGATCTGTGGCGTTGTGACGCTGTCCCGAACACATTTGTGAAACCCAAGTTTTGAGGTCTGACCACAGCTCCCTAAATCCCCTGATTCAAACACCCGGGAACACTTATCCGAGCAGTCTGACCGTATATTTATGCCAAGGGGTGTTAACGCTATTATCCTAGGGAGAGAGAGAGAGAATTAAGGTTTAATGTCGCTTTCAGCAATATTTCAGCTATATAGCGACGATCAAACAAAATTCTAAGTACTCAAGTCACTAACTTAGTAATCCAACGCATTAAAACATACGCACATTAAAACTTATGTAACAGCCCAATTTCTCTCAAATAACCCAGATGCAATCCTCCCTCACCCGACTAAAAAGATATTCCAAAGTAGTAGCTCGATAGGGGTGTTAACACTATTATCATCTCTTACAATCTTAAAATGTATGCATTCGATAAGAATATGTTTCACTGTGAGATCTTCATGGCATAGAACACACATTGGGACTGGATCTTTTTTTAGTAAATGTTCGTGAGTTAATCGTGTACGGCCGATTCTACATCGCCTGATCATGGTTTGATCGAAACGCTTCTGGCTGTTCAGATGAGTATAGCCTACAGTTTTTTTGAACTCCTGAAGTTTGTTATTATTCACAGCATCTCATAACGATTGAAACAGCCGTCTCACATACGTGCCGGTAGAATTACAACACATATAAGGGAAGTGGGAAGAGGTGCCGACATACTGACTGCGTCACATGACTTCACAGAATAGTCGTCTGGTAAACCTATTCTAAAGCACATACCAAGAATCTTAACGATTCGTGATATGTGTTGTATCTCAGGTACGCTTTTATTGTACCTGTTCATGTGGCAACTTGGATGATATGACCACACGGCCCCTAGCACCGGCATAAGCGGTATTAGATACAAATCTAGAGAGCTATGATGGAAATGCTCTGACAACTCGTATACTGATAATTGGTGAGCTGTTTCGCTGTGACAACTCGTACATTGGAGACTGGTGAGCTGTATCGACGTCAGATCTAAATGACGGCATTTAACACAAAAGACTAGTCTGTAAGGCCCGATGTCGACCCAGCATCAACTTCCCACAAATGCCAACATATATCAAAGACCAAAAGGTCTGTACAGGGGGCGGGCCTCGGGAACGAAACGTCCACCAGCAGAATCTCGCCATATACAGGAAAAAATTACAACACATATAAGGGAAGTGGGAAGAGGTGCCGACATACTGACTGCGTCACATGACTTCACAGAATAGTCGTCTGGTAAACCTATTCTAAAGCACATACCAAGAATCTTAACGATTCGTGATATGTGTTGTATCTCAGGTACGCTTTTATTGTACATGTTCATGTGGCAACTTGGATGATATGACCACACGGCCCCTAGCACCGGCATAAGCGGTATTAGATACAAATCTAGAGAGCTATGATGGAAATGCTCTGACAACTCGTATACTGGTAATTGGTGACTGTTTCGCTGTGACAACTCGTACATTGGAGACTGGTGAGCTGTATCGACGTCAGATCTAAATGACGGCATTTAACACAAAAGACTAGTCTGTAAATCGCTATATGAGATTCCAACAGGATCAATCTCATCATCTAGGGCTGCCTTAGCCATCTTATCAGCCTCAGTATTACCTTTGCTGCCAAGGTGACTAGGCAACCAACAGAACACAATATCAATCTGTTGATCGAATCTACAGTCATGTAGTTGTAGAATACTTAACATAGTGGGATGAGTCGAAGTTCCACTTTTGATCGCTTGGAGGCATGAAAGTGAATTTGAGAATATGACATATTTTTCCATCTTAGTGGAACCAATACCTTCTAAAGCCAACAATATAGCTTTTGCTTCTGCAGTGAATATCGAACTTCTACCTGGTAGTCAACATGTTTTAGTTTTGGAACTAAAGATAGTAGTACATGCTACTCTCTCACCATCTTTAGAACCATCTGTATAAATAGCCTGATACGATCTGTACTTCTCTCTGAGTAGACCAAATTCTTGTGTATAGAAGAGCTGGCTCGTGTCTGCTTTTTATATTTCGTTAGAGAAATATCTACTTCTGGTTGAGCTAACTGCCATGGTGGAATTGGTAAGAGCTTGTTAGGTAATATTTGACTACGTTTAATACCAGCTGCTACAATGTGTGGTTTCATACGAATGATTTCATAGTTGTGGAATAATGGAGGGTTTCTTCAAATAAAAATCCACGAACTGATGTTTGAAAACACAGTTATATGCAGGATTTGATCGCAATTGTGTGATATATTGCAGTGATAGTTTAATTTTTCGAAGTTTTAAAGGAAATTCATCTGCTTCGACATATAAGCTTTCTTTGGGGGGTGTTCTGAACGGTCCAAGGCTGTCCTTGATGGAGAATAGGATCTCGCTTTGCCAAGTTTGACTTGCTTGCACCATTGTAAACAATAGAGCCATAATCAAGTTTGGAACGAACAAGTGATCGAAATAAATGGAGAAGTGTTTGC
>JAVTVY010045675.1:0-21442 GCA_036873755.1 Hanleya hanleyi | reverse complement strand
AACATATAGCAGAAAACCATATTCCACATAAAACTGTTAGAATAAGACCATGAGACAAACCGTGTATGAGAAATGATCCACGTAGAACGATGCGTGGGCGAGACAGAATACACGAAAAAGCTAAACGGACAAATCTCCCCCAGCATTGGGAACAGTTTCGAACACTCCGAAATGATGCAATAAAACTAATCAGGGCGGCCAAATTAAAATATCAAACAAAGCTTGAGCAAAAATCACTGAAACAAAATTTGTAAGCAGAGATTGATGGAAATTAATAAAACCATATGGGAAGATCAACATACATCTACCCAGTTCCCAAATATAATTGTTAATGAAAAGGTATCAAATGAGCCGAATGATATAGCGAATTTCTTCAACAACTATTTTATTGAGTGTTCATCTTTAGACGGCGTTGGTAAAGAACCCCCCATATTACCTCTCCATCCTAATATTCTTGACAATATTATCATAACATATGATGATGTGAGAAACATCCTCCTCGGGCTCGACATAAGTAAAGCTGTGGGACCGGATCGTGTAAGTAACCGACTCTTAAAATGTGCAGCCTCTGTACTTGCATATCCGTTAATCAAATGTTTTAACTAATGTTAATGTATGGAAGAGAGGATGCCGAAAATCTGGAAATTGACTTCCGTTAACCCCAAGTCACAAAAAAGGAAGCAAAAATGAAATTACAAATTATAAACCCATATCCTGAACAAGTAATATCGGCAAAGTTTTCGAAAAGTGTATTTTTAAATATCTCTTCAACTTTCTTCTGGATAATAATTTTCTTTCCAGTCTCCAGACAGGCTTTATTCCGGGTGATGGTAAAGTCTACCAACTGACTGATATTTACAATTTTATAAAAAGCTCTGGATGAGGGTAAAGACGTTCGCGCTGTCTTCTGTGATATAACAAAAGCTTTTGACAGAGTGTGGCACAAGGGACTGCTTCGCAAACTTGATTCCATTGGAATCAGGGGAACTCTTCTTGGTTGGTTCCGTGATTATCTCTCTGATAGGCGTCAAATAGTGGTAATAGACGGAAAATCATCGGACCCAAGAAACATAAACGCTGGACTTCCACAGGGGTTGTTCTCTGACCACTTCGATTCTTTATTTACATTAATGTTATCGTCAATGACATAAGATGCAATAATAGGCTCTTTGCCGATGACACATCACTATATCATTCTGCAAACTATCTCTGTATGGGCTGAAACCTGGCTGGTAACATTTAGTGCAGCCAAAAGAAAAGAAATCTTATCTTTCATGAAAAGAAAATTAGTTCGGGGTCTCAATCTCAACTTGGGAAATCTTCCAATTTCTGAGGTTACCCAACATAAGCATCTGGGTTTAACATTCCATTCGCCGGGACGTTGGTCAAGCCACTTTCAATCGCTTGTTGACAAGATATCTCGGGTGATTAACTGTCTACGCAGCTTGAAATACCAACTCCCTCGCCGTTGTCTGGAAAGGTTTTACTCCTCGTTCATACTACTTATCTTTGATTATGCCGACGTTTTCTGGTGCAATTGCTATCAATATGAATTTGCCATTCTTGACGATCTTGAATTAGATGCACTACGGTCTATATCTGGATGCATTCGTGGTACAAGCCATGCTCTTCTGTACGAGGAAACAGGCTTCATACCGCTATATAAACGTAGAAATAGACACAAATTATGTTTATTCTATAAAATGGTCAAATGGTTATATATTCACGCTAGCTTATCTAGCTCCAGTCCCAAACTCAAGTTCTGCCATCCGTAAGTGGAATATTCCAGGTGTCGCTATTCGAGATTCTGTTAGTTACTTTTCTTTCCGTCCAATATGTCCAGAAACGATAAAATTGTTCCCCCTTATTACTATATTTGTGACAGGAAAACCTAGATCATCCATTCACGTTTACGACTTGGATGCAGCTCACTTTAACTCTCATATGTATTCACGGCATCTCCACGAATGCCCAGCTTGTACATGTGGGCATCTGAATCAAACTCCAGAACATTTCTTCCTTTTTTGTCCTGCAATTAGAAATATAATAACCCAACTACCAAAACACGATACCGACACGCTTTCATTCGGAAATCCATTGTTGATACCTGCTGAAAATAAAAACATTTTTACTACATGTTCATTTTACAGTCAAAAAGATTTCGCGAATAATTTGAACTGCGTCCAGTTCTATCAAATTCATCATAGCTTCTGCTTGCATTTATCTTATTTATCTCATTTATCTCATTTCGGTTTATCGTCACTGATATGTATTCAAATGAGACGAACCCATATATATAAGTGTACAAAGATGTGTTAAATAGTTTAACAAAAATAAACAAACAATAATGACTTGAATATATATATACACACGATAATATCAGCATTCATTTTATGGTATATTTATTATTTCATTATCTATGCGTGTACAATCTGATGTGCAACTGTTTTTATAAATCTTGCTCCGCTGCGTGTATCGCTGTAGGCCAATTAATTAATTATTTATTAAGATGTTTATGCATGCACATATGCACGTTTGGTGCAAATATTGATACACAGTACGCCCTTGATATTAATCTGCTGATTTATGTATTCACTTAATCTTATATACATTTATATCTAATTTGCCCTTTATACTCAATATCCGCCATAATGATTGTAGATTACGTTTTTTCAAAGTGTTTGGGAAAGCCGTTAATTTAGGCAATGTGCCTGTTCGCCGGTTCCAATTTTCATTTGAGATAAATATACAGTTCAAATCAATCAAAAGGATACTTCGTGTAGGACAGCATAATTGTAGCTAGTATTCATTAAACACGGGAGGAGGATCATGGAAATAGGCTTGAGTCAAGTCGATAATCACTTGTTACGCTGAACTGAAGTCTGATGTTTTCATGTGTGTTTCGTGGTAATAAAGATTTCCTTGAATTGAACAAACAACCTGGTTAATTTGAGTGGCAGATATGGCAGCTAGTCTCACATTTTTACCATAATTTAATAATTACGTAACCATTATGCTGTCTGTCGAGGATTATTCAAATAGATTCAAGATCAGCTATGACGTGACACCTCTGATCTCTGACAAATATTTGCTTCGAGCTAAAAATAAAGACTTGAATTAGGCAAATAACATTTAACAACACGAGTTTCGGAGGATTCCACACGTCTGCCATCTTGAATGCCTCAATTATATATTTCTTAGGGGATTATGCAAATAGAATCAAACTAGGACTATTAATAGATAGATGAATCTGGGATGAAAAAGCTTGGAAGTTTTACTGTCAGCGAAAGGCCGTGAAAATGAAAAACATGAGCATATGAACACAAATGGTCGGAATTGTAGCGATATGCAAGAGGTGGGGGAAAATTGACGAAGTCGGGCGACTAAAAAACAACCATATGACTCTACTGGAAAGCATCCCTCGGCACCTGAGATTCAGCCCCGAGAATACGGCGGATTCTCGGATGTAGCCTTAGTATCTGAGCCGCGCTTTTATTGCAGATGTTCATGTGGAGACTACGAAGTACCCACACAGCCCTTAGTACCGGCTTAAGCTGAATTAGATACGCTAGCTCCGGAGCTGTGATGACAGATCAACTCAAACAAATCATCTCTGATGTTAATGGATGAACATCTCAATATCTCAACATAACAATTATATTCTCAACTGAAGATGACACAATCGAACAAAAATGAGCATAATGTGATACGCTATTGTGTGAATCTGCTCAGTTTTAAACAGTTTGTACTCCGACTTAAAAATAAAATAATAACGAGCAAAATGGGGAAAATAACACGATTTTGGAATTCTTATGATCGCCAGTTCGAATTACAGTCTCTAGTTTTTAAGTTTAAGACTAAGTAAATACATTGAAAATGGGAGGCAGGTTATGATTTGTGATCCCTCACTTCTAATAATCCACTTAATAAGCTACGAAGAATGTTTTACATTATACGAGTAATATGAAAAAGAGAATTTACAGATAACACAACAGGACCATCATTTTTCATTTGACCATCATATTTTAATATTTTAGGAGATTCAAAACTGACGCTTTTTAAACGGTGGTAAACGTCCGCCCTTTTTCATAAACTTGAAAAATGAACTAAGAATAATTCATTGAAGTATACAATTAAGCAGCATGAAAAATCCTGATTTTCAGATGACACAAAATGACCGTTATTTTGAAGCTGACCATCATATCTTGATGTTAGCGAAATGCAGATAGATTCGATATTGAATTACATATAATATATTGGTCTATGATTATAGATCCTTCGGTTTTGAGAAATTTGAACAATGAGCTAAGAATAATGCCATGAATCATAAAAGCAATTTGAAATATCCCGATGTGTTTGGGGGAGACGGGAGTTCTGACTACTGGCCCATGGTCTACATGTACCTCTCCATTACCCTTTTTCCATTGATATCGTCCTCATTAATAACAAATTTACCTGAAATAATGTCCTAGAAACAAATTTTAAGAATGCAAGATAAAATACACAGCTTTCGATTAACCTGTCCTCTAATTTGTGATTATACCAACCTCGTCAATGACGATTTAACCCATAAATATCTACTTTATATTAAAAGGGAATAACAGTCGTAATCTTGAGATAGTCCAGGATTAAAAAAACAACAACATATTCCCGAATATCATAATATATAGCACATTAGTATTTTCGCAGTACATTTAGACCTTAGGAGTAGTTGGTAAATTTTATTAGATGATTATGATACCTAGTAACCCCAAAACCCAAATTTCAAGATTTACCCCGACATGGATATAACCCCATTTCTTCCAGAAATCTTCGAATTAGACAACTGTAATTTTCGAACATATATCACTATGCCATGGTTGTACATTTCAGGAAGCTAATAAACTATGGTTCAGTAATATAGCCTAAACAAATTTCAGCCGACATTTGGAAACGACTCCTTAGTGACGTCATTCAAATACCATTAAATCGAATATTTATCAATCAATATATATTCACTGATCAATGGTTATATTCATGCCTCGTGAAAACCATCGAAGTACACAACAAGGAACTTATTGTTGTTTGCATAACCCTCCCTCATCTTCTGCAGAACCATTTTTGTATCAGGGATACCATCAGATTACCTGGCTAACATGGATTTTCAGGACGAATATGGATAAATCTTTGACCCAGGAACATCCAATCTTTACTCACATAGGGATGCAGACAAAATCCGATATTAGGGTTTTGGCTGCTAGACTAGACCCTTCGCCTCCCCCCCCCCCCACGCCAACATCATAAGCACTGTTTTTAATTTGCATTTTAAAATTTTAATTCGTAATTAGGATTGATACTACCTTAATTGGACAAGTGATCAAGTTAGAAAGGTTATTCTCTTTATTTTGTCATGTTTGATCAAATTAGACAGCGAAATTAGAAAATATCGGATTTTGATGAACACCAAAACGTTTGTAGCCAATGCCAACTTCCAGTAGCAAGTTGGCGGACCTGTCCATGTAAACGTCTTACTGGGTACCTATAAAATATATTTCTACCCAACAACGTTTTGCAGCAGGATTTTTTGAGTTTTAATCCTCTTGCTCCCCGGTCAGAAAGGGATAAAACCAACAGTCACAATCACATTATCGGCAACGACAGTTTACTCAGATAGCTCGTCGAGCGGTGACCCTAATAGTGTAAAACTAGCAAGTCGAACGAGTCACAGTTGTTTTCGGTATGCTACAATTGGATTTAAACACAATGTTGGAAGCATGTCTAACTATAATGTTTAAAATGATTATCTTGCAATACATGACATTGATGTCCACGTGGGGAAAAAAATATTTCAGCATAAAATTCTGGCGCCAAATGGAAAAGTCTAAGCTACCTATCCACCTTGTGCCTATTTGTTGGAAAAAAAAATTTCAAATGTACATCACGGTTTTTTCAAGAAAAGTATTCATCATACCCAACACAGACTCTCCTAATCCAAATCTCAGTATTTCGACAAATATCCTAGTTTGCTTTAATTTGACTTCAAGTTTTGAAAGTTGCTTTATTTTGTAAAGAAAACTAAAACAGATTTCCTGGTTGAGTTGTGATATCACTGTGTTCACCCACTATTCCTTCAATCTTACTCATTAAATGCGCAGGCGAACGGCTGTCCTCGGAGATGGGAGGAGAGAGCGCTGCAGAAAATCTCCAAGAAGATTGCGAGGATTGCCATGAAGATTGCGAGAGATTGCAACCTACATTGATATCTAGGTATGATCATCATCATATAATATGCGGCTAAACAGATTCCAACCTGCTGAAATTTACGCTGTCAGTTCATATTATCTGGGATTCGTGTAAACTTGTTTCGTGGGTATTTTAAACTTATCCATTCCAAAATGTATCAACCGGCATACTGAGCTCACTGGATGCAGGCACCTTGAGATATTGTCCGTGTTATCTCATCCTGTGTAACAATTTTCTCGATCATATGGTTTGCGCTCTGGAATGTAGTTGACTTAAGGGAGTAGAGGACGTTCATTTCCCTGCTCTTATGGGGCTACAACATGGTCATTTGTCAAATTTTTCAAAACAAGCTGAATTTCCTAACAAAAGTACCCAGACATATCAAAATGGAATAAAAATCAACAAAAGACACAACACAACCATTTATGCGTTTTACTGGTGGTTCGATAGTGTGATGGGATGGACCAAAAAATTGGCATTTTAAATTCAACGGTTGAAGGGTGCAAAGTGCTCCATAGATTAAAAATTATTCCTCCGGAATACCCCCCAAATTCACTCTTCTTCAGTTTCAACTAAAACAAAACTTCTGAATGGCTAATAAATTGATCTTCAATAATATTCTCCACACCCACACCGATTCCCCACCCCCACCCCCTCCTGGAAATAGGACTGAAAAGGCTCCGTTTATCTGTTATACTGCTAATATTTTCTAAGAAAGTATGGTGTCCCCCTGTTTTTATTACATATTTAACAAGCATTATTTGTGTTTAGTATTATATAGCAAAATGGGAAAAATTTGACCTTGGGAAGTCTGATTTATTGAACATCTAAGAAGAAAAAATTCAAATTTCCCTATGTATTCAGTGTTATGGCTTTTAAGTGGTATACATGCATTTGGCTGCCATATTTTTTTAACGAGTATGGTGACCCCATATTTTTTTTTCATGGATCATCTTCTCCTAACCTGGTGAAAAAATCCTGAAATTTAAAAAAAAATTCAACCTCTAGAAATGAACGTCCTCTACTCCCTTAACCCTATCTGGCCTGGTATTTTTGGGACCTTTCCAGGCCACCTGAATATTGTTCTTACCCCTTCAGCTGGAGTGCTGAAACTTACTACAATATCTCCATGTGTCAAGCTGTACCAGAAAATGTAAAAAAGTCCAAATTGGCCGCTTTGACTGTGACGTCATCTTCAAACCAGACATTTTTGGTCGATTTTTCGGTCAGATTTTTCGAAGTTTTTATTTATGTATTTTCTTTGCAAAATTAGCAAGTAATAGTCTGATGTGTAAAAATTAAACAGAATAAACCAATTTTCCTCGAAAATAACCAGGAATTTTGAAGAACATTGACAAAAACATCACCTTTCTGGTATCCCACTTGGTCGCCATCTTGAATTTACCCATGATCCTTTAGTCGAGGGGAGTATGCAAATAGGCTCAAAATGACCCCAATATGATAAACTAAAATGTCACGGAGGGTCAGCTTTCACTTTGCCGTCACGGAGATAGGAGAGAAAATTTGGTAATGGAGGAGGGCATTATGCCCCAGGTCTGTCAAGGTTAATGGGAGATGAGGACAACCGACGTCGGCGTTTCCGTAATTAAACGCAAGATTGAAAGAGTAGTATATAGCGATACCGGCATACTGACAGAAATTCAGAGGACCTCGCGTCTTGTTCTGTCTGACGGTCATATGTTTTATCATTTTCCAACAGATGACTGGATAGGGCTGTTAAAACATAACTCTGAAATATTTTTATCTGATACCGCTCAAGTTGGTCCTGAACTATGAAATCATTGACTTCAACCTTGGAGTATAACCACCCGGAACTTGGTTTCAGTGAATTAGATGAACATCAACCGGATAGGGTAACAAAATTTATTTTCAAGGTTTATCCCGTCGGCAAACGCCTTTCACTCCGCCTTTAATACAAATCATGATTTCCTCTCGAAAATAGTATTACATACAGAGTACCAAGGAAATGAATACAGAAATATACCATTTGTGTCTAACCATGTGACGTTTCTCTTTCATTATAGAGTAAAACTGCTGCAGGCCAGTAACCGTCATTGCCCAACGCACGTGCCAGCCGGATTACTCAAACTATATCAAAGTGATTGTTTCGCTGATCTGTAGTATTGGACGTCCAATAAATAACGTTTTCTTCTGCAACACACTATCTCTCAACTATTGTCTTTTCCATAGAGGTTAATCTGAAAATATGTTTCGTGAATGCGAAGCCTGGAACACGGCGGATAACCTATATAACACTACAAATTATGATACAAGCATGAAATATGCTCGTTGGGCGTTTATTCATCACAAAGAAAATCCAAGATAGTTGTCATTTCCTGATGACCTCCAATTGCGCCATTATTATCCATTTCCAGAGCCCTTCTGGCCCAATTTATCCCGATAAATTCTCGTCACTCAATGTTATCTTATCTATACTATCAAAAGAGACGGTGTGATGGTTAAGAGTGTCCCGGGGATTAGTGCCCCTTCTCTTTTCCTTTTATATTACAACTAAGGACGGACACTTATCTCCAATGTGGAGAAAAATGTCCCAGCTGGGTTAAAAGTAACTCGTAATCGGGCATTCTTAACCTCCACACCGGCCTGAAATGAATGAATGTATGTATGTCTATCACAGATAGCATCCGTTGACAGCCTTACATGTGGTTTAGAGCCACCGAAATTGGAACAGATATACTACACCTAAATGATGGTACCCTGTAAGCGTCAGATTTGACATTCAGTAGCTGCCATCGTTCAAATTGTTTTTCCCTATGTTCTGTGTATATCAATACAACTGAGCCACCAAACTTGGTACACATATACGACGCGACAATGCCTATATGATGGTACCATATACGCATGGTACCATATACGCGTCAAAGTCGACGTTCAGTAGCTAGACATCATTTTTTTTCCATGTGTTCTGCCCTTGCATGTGGTTTAGAGCCACGAAACTTGGTACACATATACTACGAGACAATGCTTACAAGACGGTACCATACAAGCGTCAGATTCGAAATTCAATAGCTAACCGTCGTTGAAATTGTTTTCCCCTGTTTGTCGAGTATATAGATATGATTGCCAATCTGGAACCATTGGAGAATTCACATGTACAGAAGCTGTACGAAGTGTGAACATACTAGCTAAATACTAAGCATCAGATCCAACATTCAGTAGCTTGCCATTGTCCATAAATAATTCCTGCGTCTATCTTCATGAATATCGTGTTTTTTTCTATTAATACATCGCATAGCGCTACAGGGCACAATGTAAGATATAACCTACATAGGAAAGCTCTTACGAATATTTAGGCTACGTTACCTACTGCTGGCGAAGCCCATTCGGGTGACAAATCTCACGGATAGCCTCCGTTGATAACCTTGCAAGTTGTTTAGAGCTACCACATTTGGTACAAAAGTAATACGGGACAATAAATGAATGACAGTATTGTTAGTTCCGCGATCTGAACAAGTATTTGCTATATTTTGTTTATAGATTAAAGGTAGAGTCTCCCAATTTCATATTACATATGCAACTGGTGATCGACCAGTAGCCTACCCCAGTTAACTGACATTGAGCTATGTTTTCACATGATATAACATGAAGAAAAATAGCTAGGCTTTCCAAACTATTACTTTGTATACATCTGCTGATCGTCTAGACGTGTGCTGAAGATGACTGACCTTGACCGATTTTATGTAGGTCAGATTCTATGGAGTACGATATTTCATGAATGATTATATCTATGTTGTCCAAATTTATACCACATATGCCTGAACCTGAGGTCTATTGAATATCTCTGACTTTGACCTATTTTCTAAGGGTCAAATCCTATATGTGAAGACTGAGATCCATATGCAATCAAGTTAGAATAGACCAGAAAATTTCTTCAGCTCTTTTTGAATGAAACTTTTCTCAAAGAAGCAGATAAAAATAAATTTGAATTACGGCAATATACAACCTATCATTCCTATGCTTTGCAAAAGCATGGAAAGGCTACATGCGGCTCTTCGATACTCGTTAAAATGGGTGTCTTACATAGTCCTATTGATTTAAAGAAGGATCTACAAGCTGTAGAAATTCGTGCTACTTTGAATTCTGTATTCACAGTATGCACGGTGTACATACCTTCATCTGGAGGTCTGCGTCTTAGTGAACTTCAGAATCTTTACGATCGGCTCCCTAAACCTTGTTTATTGATGGGTGATTTTAACGTCCAGTAACACTTGGTGTAGTGAAGAGAACTGTGAGAGAAAATTCTTGAAGATTTTATATCAAATAATTCGTTGTGTATTTTTAATGATGGTTCTTATACACATTTTTCCTCAGCTCATGGAACCTATTCAGCACTAGATATCTTACTTTACGACTGCGACCTTCCTATACTCGGAAAATTTACTTGGTCTGTTCCTGATGACTTTTGTGGAAGTGATTACTTTCCCTCTGTTTTAAAAGCTGTTCATTCAGCTGATAACAGCCCTTTTTACTTTTAAGAAAGCAAATTGGCTAGAGTTTGAAAAGTCTTGTTCACAAACACAAGCAATCTCTTTCGCTGATGTTCCAGATCCTATACAGTTACTATCAGATATGCTGATTGAAATTTCTAACCAAACCATACCAACATCTTCAGAGTTGCATACACTAACCCTATCTGGCCTGGGCTTTTTGGGACCTGTCGTGGCCTGTTGGCCGAAATGGCCCCCCTAATTATTTTTCTTACCCCTCGCGCTAGGAGGCTGAAACTTACCACACTATACCCTTGGGTTAAGCTATACCAGAAATTGTAAAAAAAAATTCTCTTGATGACGTCAAAGTCACGTCATTTTCAAAACCGGCATTTTGGGTCGATTTTTCTGTCAGATTTTCCGAATTTTTTATTTATGCAATTTCTCCGCAAAAACTGCATGATAAATTAGTAAATATTAATGTGATGTGAAATAAAATAGTTTTTGCCCACTTTTCGTCGCGGAAAAGCAGAAATTCTAAAGAAATATGACAAAAACGTCACTTCTCTGGTACCCCACGTGGCCGCTATCTTGAGCTTGCCCATGATCCTCTGCGCCGGGGGTTATGCAAATAGGCCCAAAATGACCCCAATATGATAAATTATGAAGTCGCGGAGTTTCAGCTCTCTATTTTTTGTCGTTCCGGAGATAGCGCAGAAAGTTTGGTAGGGGGCCATTTTAGCCCCCCCCCCCCCAGGCTAGGTAGGTTTAAAAAAGAACTGTAAAGAAGCAAGGGAATGTAGGAAGAAAGCTGAACGGTGATTCCGCCGGCATCTAAATTCTGAAAATTTGAAAGATCTCCGAGTTACTAGAGCTACAGCTGGTAGAACCATGAAACAAAACAAATGTGATTCTTGGAAAAATTAGGTTTCTAAGATCAATACACATACTCCTATAACAAAAGTCTGGAATGTGATCCAAAGAATAAAAGTTAAAAGCTCCAATTCCAGTGTTCCTCATCACAACGATGGAAAGCCGGTGTTAGCTGACAGAGTAGATATTGCAAATCAGCTAGGCGAAACAATTGCCAAAAACTCTCCGTCAGATAATTATGTACCTGCATTTCCAAAAAAAGCGAGGCGAAAAATGAAATAAAATTTTCCTCCAATAACCGTGAAGGATATAACGCTATTTTCACAATTGAGGAACTCCATGCTTCTCTCACGAAAGCTAACGATTCTGCTGCAGGCCCTGATAATATTCATTATCAACTTTTGAAACATTTACCCGAATGTTCTCTAGAAACTCTAATACCCATATTCAACAGACTTTGGATAACGGAAAACATTCCACCGTCATGCCATTGTTATACCAGTACCAACGCCTGGCCGTAGCCATACGGACCCTGGTAATCATCGTCCGATTTCACTGACATGTCTGATCATTTCGATCAGGATCAGGGTGTCCCACAGGGCAGTATTTTGTCTACTACTCTGTTTAGTATCAAGATCAACAGCTCAGCGGCAGATTTGAATAAATCAATTGATGGTTCACTCTTTGTAGACGAATTCAACATTTCGTGCATTGGAAAAGGGATACCCAATATTGAGAGAACATTACAACTTTGTGTAAATAGAATTCAGATATGGTGTCTAGAAAATGGCTTTAAATTCTCCAGAGCTAAGTCAAATTTGTTACACTTTTGCTGGAAGTATCAACAAACACGTCTCCACTTATGTCGATCACTTGTTCGTTCGAAATGATCGGGCGATGTAGAATCGGCCATACACGATTGAGGATAGCTATCTCGTTAGAGGGGCAAAATTGTTCACTTTTTTATTTCTTCATTCAAATTTTCACTATTTTGTCTAACATTTGGTGAGAAAATGAATTCAAAATTCTAATTAGAAGTGCTTCAATATTAGGATTAAAAATTGTTTCTGAGGCACTGGGAAAATTAAACAGATTGAATTATAGGCGGTCCGATATCTAGCTGCTAAGAGATTAGCCTTCCACACGATTGTCTATTGTAAGTCGTTAATAGCCGCCTGAGTGTGTATTGTATTGTTAATTGACTCGCAGGAACTGACCACTTTAATACCCATATTCAACAGACTTTGGATAACGGAAAACATTCCACCGTCATGCCATTGTTATACCAGTACCAACGGCTGGCCGTAGCCATACGGACCCTGGTAATCATCGTCCGATTTCACTGACACGTCTGATCATTTCGATCAGGATCAGGGTGTCCCACAGGGCAGTATTTTGTCTACTACTCTGTTTAGTATCAAGATCAACAGCTCAGCGGCAGTTTTGAATAAATCAATTGATGGTTCACTCTTTGTAGACGAATTCAACATTTCGTGCATTGGAAAAGGGATACCCAATATCGAGAGAACATTACAACTTTGTGTAAATAGAACTCAGAAATGGTGTCTAGAAAATGGCTTTAAATTCTCCAGAGCTAAGTCAAATTTGTTACACTTTTGCTGGAAGTATCAGCAAACACGTCTCCACTTATGTCGATCACTTGTTCGTTCGAAATTTGATTATGGCTCTATTATTTACAAAGATACATGCAAGTCAAACTTGGCAAAGCTAGATCCCGTTCTCCATCAATGACTAAGACTTTGCCTTGGGGCGTTCAGAGCATCTCCTAAAGAAAGTTAAAATGTCGAAGCAGTAGAACTTTCCTGTAGAACTTCGAAGAATTGAACTATCACTGTAATATATCACAAAATTTCGATCAAATCACTGGAATTCTGCATATAACTGTGTTTTCAACCCTCAGTACGTGGATTTCTAATTAAAGAAACCCTTCATTATTCCACCTCTTGTAATTCGTATGAAATCACATATTGTAGCAGCTGGTATTAAGCTTAGTCAAATTTTACGTAACAAGCTCTTGCCAATTCCACAATGGCAGTTAGCTAAACCAGAAGTATATATTACACCAAGGAAGTATAAAAAGGCATACACAAGAATTTGGTCTACTGAGAGAAAAATACAGATCGTATTATGCTATTTATACAGGTGGTTCTAAAGACGGTGAGAGGATAGCATGTGTTACTATCTAACTAAAACCTGTCGATTACCAGGTAAAAGTTCAATAATCACTGCAGAAGCAAAAGCTATATTGTCGGCTTTGGAAGGTATTGGGTCCACTAAAAGGAAAAAATATGTCGTATTCTCAGATTCACTGGCATGCCTTCAAGCGATTAAAAGTGGAACTCATCCCACTATCTTGAACATTCTATAATTATATCACTGTAGATTTGATCAACAGATATTGTGTTGTGTTTGTTGCCGAGTCACGTTGCATCAAAGGTAATAC
Organism: Hanleya hanleyi; assembly: GCA_036873755.1. NCBI lineage: Eukaryota > Metazoa > Mollusca > Polyplacophora > Lepidopleurida > Hanleyidae > Hanleya > Hanleya hanleyi. The sequence continues at coordinate 7,414 of JAVTVY010045675.1, read as the reverse complement.
TGAGGCTGATAAAATGGCTGAGGCAGCCATAGATAATGAGGTTGGAATCCCTTATAGCGATTTCAGACCCTCTGTCTGTACATATGTAAGAAAGCTGTTTCAATCTTTATGGGATACTATGGATAATAACAAACTTCACGAGTTCAAAAAAACGGTTGGTTATACTCACCTGAACAGTCATAAACGTTTCGACCAGGCCATGATTAGACGATGTAGGATCGGTCACACACGATTTACTCATGAATATTTACTAAAACAGGAGCCGATTCCAAGGTGTATACCTTGCCATCAAGATCTCACGGTGAAACATATTCTCATAGACTGCATAGATTTTAAGACTGTAAGAGATACTTTTTATCGAGCGGCTACGCTGGAGGATCTTTTTAGCAGTGAAAGAGGATTGTATTTTAGGTTATTTGAGAGAGATTGGTTTGTTGTACAAATTTTAATGTTTGTACCTGTTTTAACGCATTAGTTTACCGAGTTTTTGAATTGATTACTTAGAATTTTGTTTGATCGTCGCTATATAGCTGAAATATTGCTGAATGCGACGTTAACCCTTAATTCTCTCTCTCTCTCTCTTAATCTTTATGGGATGCTGTGAATAATAACAAACTTCGTGAGTTCGAAAAAACTGTACTCATCTGAACAACAAGAAACGTTTCGATCAAGCCATGATCGGGCGATGTAGAATCGGCCATACACGATTGAGGATAGCTATCTCGTTTGAGGGGCAAAATTGTTCACTTTTTATTTCTTCATTCAAATTTTCACTATTTTGTCTAACATTTGGTGAGAAAATGAATTCAAAATTCTAATTAGACGTGCTTCAATATTAGGATTAAAAATTGTTTCTGAGGCACTGGGAAAATTAAACAGATTGAATTATAGGCGGTCCGATATCTAGCTGGTAAGAGATTAGCCTTCCACACGATTGTCTATTGTAAGTCGTTAATAGCCGCCTGAGTGTGTATTGTATTGTTAATTGACTCGCAGGAACTGACCACTTTAATAGTCTGTCGTAAGAATAGAACAGCAGTTTGCATGGGCTACTGTTACACTTTGTGTAATAGTTATCCAAAATTAACAAGAATTCGAGTAGGTCCCATAAGACAGATTAAAAATGTATTTGACAATAGAATTCAAGCCAAAAATTATTATTAATTCATTTTGACACATATTGCCCGATTTCTAACGTGTCATTTTTTACAAAATCCGCGATTTAAACATTTATTTTTCGAAAAGTATCCACTCTACGCTTTTGAAATTTGGCGATTAGGATCTAGCAAATGCTACTAGGCGAGATATGTATACGCCATATGCGGGTCCCACTGGAATATTACTGTACAGAAAGGGATAGTTTACGATGTCGAAATTGTAATCATCTCTTTTGTCATAAAGTCGACGAGAGAGAATGCCCGATTCATTTTTGTAGAGATATAGATCTAAATATGATGTGCCTGTAGGGCTATCTGTAGTTTCCTTCAAATCCAGTGAAGGTGGATATATATCCTTCACTGCGTCATTTATATAGCGAGAAGATCGTCTAGCGTTTGGTGAATGTGAAGGAACGGGCTTTGAATGGATCGGTTTTTGAAAGCGCCTGCATATAGTCATATTCATAAGAGAACAGATACAGGTCAACCAACAGGGGTGCACAATTAATACCCATTGGAATACCTATATGCTGCTGATATATTGTGTTGCCAAATTTCACATAGATATTTTTAATGAGAAATTCAAGCAACTCTATAAACAAAGAAACATCCCATGAATGATATATCTAGTATGTAGTAGAGCTAAAGAATGCTTTATGGCTTCCGACACTAATATATCTACGATCAGTTTTCTTGAACACAGATACCATTAATGAACTTAGACGGCGTCAATAAGGTCCTGATGAGGGATTGTAGTATAGAGAGTCGAGAAATCCCATGTGGATACATGTCTGTACGGTATGTGACCTTTAGCATCAAGTTCTTCCGAAAGACATTTTGAGTTTTTTAATATCCACATACATTCAACCCCAGAGTTTTTAAAAATAGTGGCGCAATACCTTTCCCAAAATGCTTTTACCTCCTGAAGGGCCCTCGTCAATAGGATTGAAAGAAGCTTGGTGGTGCAGCTTCTAGAACCAGCTATGAATCTAGCTTTGTATGGTGACTTATGCATTTTGGGAGTCCAGTATACTTTTGGTATGTCGTTATGATTGGTTGGAAGAGAAATACCTCTTTCCCTGAGAAACGTTTTGTGATTGTTAAATAAATTTTCCAGAGTAAATGAAGTTTAGGAGTAAGTAGACGTATTTAATGATGATAGGTCTGCACTCAATTCTTTAACCAGCACATGGAGATTTGTCTGCTGGGACAATGACGAATTTACTCTGGAGATTTGCAAAAACTTCTTGCGAATTGAGGTTTCTCAATACTTGTTTTGCTTGGGGAAGAGTACTTCTGTCAATATGGCGGATTGTTTCAACGACCTTGCTTTTGGTGAGGTCCAGCCAATCAGCGAGTACTGTAGGTTCAACTTTTTCTCGCTTCGACCAATCAATAACGTACTGTTCCAATGCAGACAGGACTATCTTCTGGTCGCCCTTCAGATTTATTCTTCTCGGCTCTCTATATTTTGGTCCTTTCATCAGGAGTAATTTCAGGTCCTTATCACTCACCACATCAAGGCCACCAGTCACAACATGTTTGCATGGTGTATAGATAAAGTTCGACGATTCACAATCACAACTATAGCCTCCTGACGTGTATAAATTCCAGTCAAACTCCCTGACAGCATTGGAGTAATTGAATATTTTGGTGGCTATAGATTTAGTATACTTATATGAAATACAAGGAGGTTCTGTGAACTTAAAATAGTTTGGTACAGCGTTGCGTACCTCTGGATCATTTAGGATTCGAGGTAAATTAATAATGTCCAGTCCTTTATCTAAGTAGTTGAGTTTCAAGAAAAGCCGATCTTGAGATGTTTCGATTGTGTTCACTGGACAATACAACCCAAAATACGCTATATCTTGACATACTTTACTAATTTTTGGTGGTATTATATTTCCTGAAGACGCAGATTGTTGTATCTCTGGCTATTCGATCTAAAGCTCTTAGAGGTAACGCATACAGAACTGTACGTAAGCTATGTGTTAGATAAACCCACTAAATAATTTAAAGTGATATGATCGTGAATCATCGAACTATTAAACTTTCGCCAACCATGGCTGCGATGCCTCCGTTGATGGGGTTTAAATAGCTGGGTAATGTTGGATATATTTGAACGGCGGTTTGTAGCATTGCCAAACCCACTGACATTATCATTTAAACCAAACGGAAACACCGACCCAAGTTCTAGCATCCAGAATAATTCCCGCTCTCGGATTTTTCTCTCAAATCCAAAGGGGGAGTCATTGGTAGATGGATAGACGACGTCTATGATCTGAATACTAAAGTTATCTCAGCCATGGTCAGGTCCAGAAAAATGCTTACCTATGAGCAATTGTTTTTTCCTAACGGATTTTCTGTGACCATTCACTCTAAGATGGAGTCTTTGGGTGGTCTTGCCAACATACTGTTGACCACACTTCTTACAGGAAACTAAATAAATACAGTTTGTAGTAAAACAGTTAAGATCAACATACGAGTTAACAGAATATGAGTTACCAGTTAGCGCGGAACTAAAAGAAGCTGAAGTATTAAACAGTGGACACGTGAGACATCCACGATGTCCACACTTAGAAATCTTGAAATTAGTACATGTAGAATTCGGTGCTAAACAATCATCAAGCGTGATATTACAAGGTTTGATGTCGTGACCTTGCTTTGCTGTCAGAAATATGTCTGTCATTTGGATTGAAAAAGGTCTTAGTGCATTTCGAACTGTTAGAGACTCGGCCGAGGTACCTGCACTAAGGTTCCTCGGATCTGTCTTACAATTATTTTCTTTTGTTACTTTCATTATGAGTGTAGGGATGTGCAGGGGCCCGGCCTCGGGGACAAGTTGTCCACCAGCAGAATCCAGGCATACACGGAATAAAAATACAAGCGTCTAGTCCGTCATTCATAATTCAGCCGTCGCCCATTAAAGAATATCCGCGTCCATAACCCAAAGACCTATTCCATATCAATATAACAGTTTAAGCACCAAATGCAAAAAAGACAATCATAGTATACATAAACATAGGCTAGTTTCCTGAAAGAGAGAAGCGGTCAACAGTTTTCAATGATGCCGACAAGACATCATGATGTTACAAAATCATAAAATCCGTATCGCTGATCAGTATTCTTAATCTATAATAATCGTTCTAAAGTCGTTATCTAGAGAATGATGTATCTCATTCACGCTTTGATTGTGCCTGTTCATATGAGCACCATGAGGATCTTTAAGTACATGGGTGCATACGGCCCCTAGCCCCGGTTTAAGCGGAATTAGACAAAAGTTACGAAACGTAACGCCATAGATCTTGTACGCTACGATCGTATTTTGCTATCAGCGTGCGATATGTATCGCCAAATTTGAGAAACTTTGAGTGGAGGCGCTTGGAGGAATAGCCCTGTTTTATAAGTTTCTGCAACAACGTTTTGTGACGTTGATTGAAATCGTCACAATTAACACAGGATCTAGCAAATGCTTCTAGGCGAGATATGTATACGCCATATGCAGGTCCCACTGGAATATTACTGTCCAGAAAGGGATAGTTTACGATGTCGAAATTGTAATCATCTCTTTTGTCATAAATTCGACGAGAGAGAATGCCCGCTTCATTTTTGTAGAGATATAGATCTAAATATGATGTGCCTGTAGGGCTATCTGTAGTTTTCTTCAAATCCAGTGAAGGTGGATATATATCCTTCACTGCGTCATTTATATAGCGATTATCCACAGCGAGAAGATCGTCTATATAGCGTTTGGTGAATGAGAAGGAACGGGCTTTGAATGGATCGGTTTTTGAAAGCGCCTGCATATAGTCATATTCATAAGAGAACAGATACAGGTCAGCCAACAGGGGTGCACAATTAGTACCCATTGGAATACCTATATGCTGCTGATATATTGTGTTGCCAAATTTCACATAGATATTTTTAATGAGAAATTCAAGCAACTCTATAAACAAAGAAACATCCCATGAATGATATCTCTTGTATGTAGTAGAGCTAAAGAATGCTTTGTGGCTTCCGACACTGATATATCTACGATCAGTTTTCTTGAACACAGATACTATTAATGAATTTAGACGGTCAATAAGGTCCTGATGAGGGATTGTAATATAGAGAGTCGAGAAATCCCATGTGGATACATGTCTGTACTGTATGTGACCTTTAGCATCAAGTTCTTCCGTAAGACATTTTGAGTATACGGATACGGATAACGGACAAAACAGGAAATGAGTTAATCTCCAAACTGTCGTGTCGTGCCCATCTGGCACGACACGGAATTCCGGACGTCGTGGTGTCTAACAATGGTCCACCATTCAATTCAGAGAACTTTGCAGATTTCGCCGCGAAACATGTCACTAGTTCTCCAGGCTATAGGCTATCCAAAGCCAAACGGGAAAGTTGAATCTGCGGTAACAGTCGCAAAATCCGAATGAAAGGCAACTAAAGCCAACACCAACCCTTATTAGACTACCACAACACACCGACCGAAGGTACCGATAGGTCGCCATCTCAACGCCTCTTCAACAGGAGAACGAAGACGCGCCTATCCACCTGCAAGTCATTACTACTTGCAACGGTAGCAGCGAACATCCCAGTCAACAAGCGAAAGAAAATACTGCTTCAAGCGAAATACTACAATCGCTCCGCGAAAAAACTGAGACCCCTGGAGGTCAACCAATCCGACCACATGTAAAAGAGTGGTCCAAGGCGACAGTGAATAAACAAGTCAACATCCGATCATATGAGCTACAGATGGATGGCAAAACTCTGAGACGTAACCGCAGCCAGCTGAGACCAACAGCTGAGCCATCCACTATCACGAATAATGATATGCGTACGACTGCAAACAAATCAACACTCCGGGCAACATCAGCACAAACGAGTGTGTATACGCCGCGTGGTAACCATGGCAACGCGAAGTCATCGATCCCATGTTAACCCAGTTCTATATCAACGATTACCCCAACCCACAATGTTACGAAAAGTGGGCGTGCCCTGAAGACACCAAGTTACCTAAAAGACTTAACTGTGTGACTGATGCATAATAGTCGTTTGACCTAATACTGATAATGCATGCAAATCTGATAATTCTGATGCACAGTGAATGCTGATGGGACAGTTTGTGAAATAGTTGACGTTTATTGAAGTTTAATTGATTGCTTTAATTGTTCTGATATAGTGTTCGATTCTGCACTAAGAATATTCCGGAAAATGAACTCTTCCGTAATTGTTTATAACGGTTTCAGTTAACTAATAGGCACCATGCGAATCAGAACACAAAGACTGATGTCTGATATAATGGAGACTTGATTGAGTTAATTTACGTTCTCAGTTCATAACAGAATTATTGGCATTAAGTGAACTTTCTTCTTCTCTAAAAAAGGAAAGATGTTTGGATATGTGCTCGACATACCGGCCTCACCGTGTAGAGCCCCTCTGATATGTATTGTATGACGTCACAACATGGCACCGAGTACTACATAATGTCGTTCATCAAGACGGTGTCCTTGTTTATCCAATTTCTACATATACGCCCAACTCGAGATACCGTAACAGCCACCATAACAGTTTTGCTGGCTGGAGTGGTGAGATAGCTTGTCGCTCTATATATGCAACACGTGGGGAGAAGTTTGGAATTACAATTTTGCTCATACTTTTAAATAAATCCGTAATAAAATACGGAAAATTCACGAAGAGGTAGACCCTATGTATGTGCAAACTATGAAATCTGATTTTATCCGTGAAAATGAAGATTTCATAGCATATGGAAACAGTCGGTTTCATCCCTTGCAAACTGCAATTCCATCCTGGCATATAAAGTTTAGATCCAGTGTGTGTTTCAAGACAATAGTCTCACTGAAAATTCAATCAATATCATATTTTCAAAATTCATACATTCTTTAAGTATGATGAGAATTTGACTCAGTTAATTTAATACACCATGACAAGTTAAGCTTAGACCAACAAAGTCTAGTATGCAGACATGATTTGCAAAAAAACGGCACATGCATCGACATCGCTTAAAGGGCTGTAGACTAGTGATATTTTCGTGTTGTATGATTTTTGTATCACTGTTGCAAAAGTTTGAATTACTGGAGATAAACACATCGCAGCTATCTGCAACTTCATTGTCGAGGAATTGTTCTGTCAACAGTAAGCTAATTTACATTCACCGTTACTGAATTGTTCTTCAGTTTGATGTATCTTTGAGGTGTTTGGGATAGACGTGTCAGTAACTAGCCTCAATCATGAACGTG